>JAQFYT010000089.1:0-38462 GCA_034694925.1 Ceratophysella denticulata
AGTTACTAATTTAGCCGCAAAGTTACTATTTTATGCCGCAAAATTCCCTTATTTCGCCGCACGTTTAAATGCCACCCAACCAGAACCAGAGCAACGTGCGTGCAGTACACGCACACCACCACACCAGCTAAAGCTAAACGTCTTCGGCTTCTCTTCTCGTCAATCTCAGATTTTCTCCAGCACAGTTCACAGTTCCTTAGGCTCAGTTACTGTTTACTCCTCGGGCTGACCAGGTCTCTTGACATTTGACAGGCGACGCAGAGTCTGTCCCATCCGAGACCTCCCATTGCCCATCGCTGTTCAAACTTCAACTCAGGCACCCAGTCATGATGGACCGAGGCTCGTGCTCCGAATCGGACTCTAACTCGTCGGGAGGGTCAGGGCCGGGTTCTGTGGGCGTCCCGCATTCCCACCCCCACCCCTCCGTCATCGTGGAAAACGCGAGTCTCCTCGAGTCCCACCACCACGCCCACCACAACAATAATAACACCCACTATCAGATGGGGATTGGACGGGAGAGAGAGTTCCTCAAGTACTTGTTGGCGGCGGAGCAAGGGGAGCACGCGGCGGGGGAATTGGGGTCCAGCGAAGACCTCCTGATTGACACGAAGCCGGACATCATGGGCTTACCCCACCATCTAGGTCAAGGCGAAGGGAATCCCACCCACGGCTCCCACCATCACTCACACAACTCATCTTCTAATGGTTCATTGTCCAGTCATCACGGGAGTGAGAACCAGGCTCACGCCCACCACAACACCCACCAGTCACACCATCATCAGTCCCATCATCACGGGTCACAGATGGGACAGGTCACGTCATCCAATAGCCGGTAAGTCCTGTCTCTTTTTATGTGTCCATTCGTTTCTTTTTACTTTTATGAACGACAGTATAGCTAGAGTATTTAGTTAGAGAAACCTAGGACAATAAGCGGAGAAAATGCGGTCTTTTTACTGACATCCAGCTCTCCTCCTTTGCCTAGCACATGGTTGTTCGATAAGGTCATCATTATCTAGCGCATTATCACGTATACACTTGTGATTGTGATTAGAATAGTATCGTTCAGACTAAAATTATTCATATCCAAAACTGTATGCGGAGTATCACCAATCAATCACCGATTGCATAATCGTATAGGTATCTTATTTTTACCGTTTATCTGCGTCTGCGTTGAGCACTTTATGTGATTTCTTTGCACCATTATTGCCTGTCTGCACTAACAACTAATACTGTTCGATTCATAAAAACAAAGAATTCTGCTAACGTCAAACCGTTCGTACCGTCATTTTTTTTATTTAGGTAAATAAACGAACAATGCAATTTAAAACATAGCCTGGGGTTTTTTATTAATGATTCGATTAAGTACCTATTACTTTGCTTAGCATTTTAATTTTGTTTTAGTGCATTCAGTGAGCTTGAGCTCCTTGGTGGCAGGTCGCGCAGCCTGTTTCATAAAAACTTTGCGTGGCGAGGAATAGATTTGATATATAATAGAGACAACTTAACAATTTCGTGTTGTTCGATAACGATAAACAGATGAACCCGATACCCGATGCCCGATAGATACGCCGATACCTACCCGACCGATGTTTAATAATTTTACAATATCGATTCTGGGATTACATTAATTAATGAATTCGTGTAACTCGGGTTTTCTTACATTTTGAAAGTGTTGTTGCATAATGTATTTGGTGGTAACCTTTAACATTTTTGAGTACTTTGCTTTAAATCTAATTGTAAGTAGTGCTGGGGCGTTATTTTTGATTTTTTAGAGAATTCTTGGGCTTATTTTCCTAGAACTTATATTTATAACATAACCTCTACCTAACCTTATACTTTCATACTTAACATGAGTTTATTTCTTGTATTCTTATACAGAGGAATGAGGAATGTAAAAATTAGAAAATTAAGTTGGCGTATGTTGTATGTGTACAAGTAAAACCAAAACCCCATAGCTTAGTGTTTAGTTAAAACTCCAAAGTTCAAGTAGCCATTGCCATTAGCAGCCAGTGTCCCGAGCCAAAGGTCAGCTCGAACTCGAAGGGTTGAGAAAGACTCGTTCGAATTTGAATTTAGCATTAAGACCTTTGTAGGCTTCGACTAACTGCAACATTAGGTTCATGGCTGTGTGGTCCGTGATCCATGATCTCCAACCTGGTGTGGTTTTACCATTTCCTCTGCCTGTCCTGTGCTTCTCTAATTTTACCCCTCGTCATCAACTTTCCAACACAGAAATAATTGGGAATTAGGCATTGGACGCTTCTTTGGCCCTCACTCAAGGATCTAAGAGTAATTTATTAATTTGAACTCTTGACTACACGGATGAACGGACGTTTCCTCTTTTTCCTGCATGGAGACATACGGAATGCTCCTTGTTCAGGAGACATTGCATAGAACTAACCAAGTCTTGGAAAAATAATGATGAATGTTCAATGTAAATGTGAACATGACGCTGAGGTCAATTAATGGGTGGACTGTTTGAGGGAAAAAAAGGTCTTGAAAGGTCAGGCGAACGAGCCAGAGCAGCCCAACTGTATTTCTGTTTTCTCAATTCCTCCTTCAAGAAGATGAAGACGAAGCTTACAGGGATTAATATATTTAAATAAGAATTTGAAATCCTTGAGTTAATTCAATTAGGGATTTTTCCCCTTTTCTTGTCTCCACCTATTTAAATACTTAGCTCTTCTGTTTGTGCCCAGACGGAAAATGGATGTATGCGTGGTGTATGTAGTACATAGGTACTACAATTACGACGTTTACATAAATAATTGTACAAGTATCAGCATGTAATTTGGGATGGGATTGAGTAAATCGTTGGACCTTCTTGTCTTATGCGACTCCGAGTCCTGTGTAGTTGAAGTCGAAGCAAGAAAGGCTTAGAATTTAGAATGAAGAATGATTCATAACCGGGATGATTCATAATATGGGGTTCCCTTAGACTTAGAAGGGTCTTTTCCCTAAGCCCTATCTTAAATCTGAAATTACGTTTGTTTTGACCTGCCAAAATATAGGAACGAGGACCAGAACCAGATGCACATTGGTTACCCTTCCATGGAGCACGGAAATGGGGCCTACACAAATCCACTGCTCTACCAATACAATTTGGCTCAGCAGGAGCTCCTCAACTCGGCCACAGGCTCCTCTCCTTCCTGGTCACCAGGTTAGAGAGATACTTGACATGAAATATCCATAATACGTATAAATATATTGGTTTGCCGATACGTACCTGAAAATAATCATTTATATATCTTTATAATTAATACTTCCGGTCGGGTTAGGCCACTAAAAGTTGTTGCTTCATTTTGATTACAGCAGAAGACTACAAACCAAGTCCACCGAGTTACCTGCACTCCAATACTCTTCCACATTTTTTCCGAAATCGGTTCATACCAACCAATTATGGGCCTCGTAAGTTCCCTTCTGCTTTTAAAAAATAATCTGTTGAACTTTGAACTATTTAACTTCGTATTTAAGCAGGAAATGTGACGGCGAATTGAATGATTTTCCTAATTAGAATCTTCCGGGGTAGCGTATAACACAAACGTAGTTGAGGCTACTAATTTTTAGCAAGTTAAATTAGGCGATGATAGCCAAGCCTGGGTTAGATGAAGAATTTGTTTTTGTTATTTGAATACAGAAGCAAATACATTTTGCAAATTCCATTTATTATATCATATATATAGAAGCATTTTTTACCACACCGTTTATATTATAAGTAATACGGAATATCTGTTTGTAAACGCTATTCATTTTTGGCGTACATTAATGTGGCAGTTTAGAATGATATTTCATAGATTATTTAATTTGAGGAAGATTCTATTTGAGTGCATTCTATTTGCTGTTGGACAGAGTACCAATCGGAGGGATTTGCTCAAGGAGGCTGGCCACCGTACAACCTGGATCTCCATAATTTTGGAGTGACCGCGAGCGGAGGGAGCAACGGGAGTGGCGGAACGCACAATGGAGGGAATCTTTCGGGCGGAGGCGTGTCCGCAAATAGCTCCACCTACCCCTCACCCACCTCTCTCACCTCAATTATTTCCACGGCTGCCGCTCGCGGCGGAATTAAAGGACAGTCACCTATGCTCAATGGTACGTAGTTCCATAAAAATCCTGGTCTCACCACTGATTCTAATAATTTACAAAAAATTATAAATTATAATGGTCTGGCATAGTAGGTTACAAGTTAAAAGCACAAATCTCGAACTTTTATTCTGAATTCATAATAACTGTATATCCACAGGAACGGTAACATTAAGACATTGTACCCTACCTCTGAACCTCAAATGCAATCCAGATAAGTAGCACTTAACCTTGCATATATATGTATCTTTATTTCCATTGTTATCGGCCATTTCCTTTTGTAGGTCAACCTCATTTACCTGAAACAATGAAATTCGAGTTCTAATCCTTGGATTGGACTGTTGTCTTGTTTTAGCCATTATGTTAAATATGTAAGTTCACTTCCTAGGCGGAATATAAATAAAGGACATTTTATCAAGTTCGATAGCTTTGACTCGTGCAGTGCATTTGCATTTTGTCATTAGAAGTCAGAGAGTTTGGTGAAATGAAATACATACGTTTGATAATCGGTTCATAATAGGTGTTAAGTCTATGATTTACTACTTCACATAATGTCGACCGTGCGTCTCGTCTGGAGTTATTTTGACACTTTGTAAGATTATTATTTTAATTGAGCCTTCCTCTTGTGCTCCTAGGTCCTCATAGCAATAGTATTATTGGTTTATTCCGAGATAGCGGCTTATCCATTCCAATTCCATGGCCCATTCCATTCGTATTATCATATCATAATGTTTTAATTCATAATTATAGCATAATTTTAACTGGAGGCAGGCCGCAAAGTGTGAGGGGCCGATAAAGAGCCTTACAACTTAATTTTTTGGTGACAGGACAGGCCTCTCGAGGTTTGCGTTTTGAAAAGATAAAGCGTCTTTCTTTAGCTCTCCCGTATTATGTTGATACTTACTCTCGTCTTGGCTCGTCTTATCTATTGTTGAGGTTCCAGTTGTGTCTTATTCATTTCATGAGCTTCGTAGTCGACTACAATTGGTTGAGTAATTAGTGAATGAGGTTACATGTTGGTTGTTCGTTTTATTAGCCATGTCGTGGATCGTGGTTCGTTAGCTTAGCCCGAAGGCTCTCGCTCCAACGCGCGGCGCTGCATTTTGGATTGGCATTACTTAATTACCTCAGCATACTTATAATTGTACAGATTCCATTTACGCATCAGCTTCCATCATGAATTTAAATTCTTTGGGCTGTCACAGAGTTCAAGTGAAGTTCAAGGCTCTGTATTTTTGTATTGTTTCAAAATCCTTGTTAAGGTAATTAATGTGTTAGTGGTGTGGTGTCATAATTTGCAGTCAATTTGGGACGACAATAACTTTTTGAATTGATCTATTTAAACTTTAAACGTTTTTGAAGATCCGGTAGTTCGATGTAATTTTGAATTCCGGTGATAGTTCAGCCAGGCTATTCTTATTAATATTCTGCCACAGATTTAATGTCACCTAAAAATTTGGGTTAACACAAATGAACACTAAACAAATAAACAATGAGATGTTAAATAAGAAATAAGCGCGCAATAATAATGTATTTGCAATAAAGCGGCTTTTCGCTTTTTCTCTTTCATTCTATTTTAAAGTGGGTTGTAAATTTTAGGCATCTTTTTTGTACTTAAAGTTATGAGCGAACTGTTATGTAACCTATAACTAAATGGAATTAGTGCTGTTCGAATCATAATACCGCGTCCCGGCGTCGTCGCTTACTCATTAAATCATGATTTTCTGAAGGGTGTCTCTAAACATCCGTCAAACGTATTTACGTCCCCGCCAGGCCCCAGGCACGCGTTTGTCTTTGTAATTTGACTCCAGCCTGTTTACACGAATATTTTTTTCTAATATGTTATGCATTTTATTTATTCACCACCTATAGGCTTAAATGTTTACGTAACATCAAACATTGGGAAATACGTTATGAAACAGACGCTCTAAAATCCTAGTCTGAAGCATCAGTTGCCAGTCCAAAAACTAATTGTCTTTCTTCACCAGAGTTTAAATTAATTTCTATTTGTTCGTTCGAACAGAAACCAAGAAATTGGCTACTCTGCTCCTGTTATGACTTGTGGTTAGGGCCTAGGTGCGTTTCTTAGTTATGTTCAGGGAGTCTCCTTAACTCATGCGGTTTTACCACTGAAGAAAGACAGAGTATGGACACTTCACCACAGGACATAAATAAAATGCCATACTTATATGAAATTGACAACTGGAATTCATAACGTTATATACATTTTAGTTTCGTATTTCGTAAGAACTTCTGTGCTACCTTTGGATTTCGTAGAAGAGCGTAGAAGGTCTAGAAAAAAGTACATCCGTATGTCATATGCCGAGTAGTTGCGGGGCACGGGATCATTAAGTTTTAATTAGTTACATCATTATCTCTTCTGTGCATGTAGCTAACTCGGGTTTAAACTTAACCTAAACTACGCCTATTCCCTATAGTTAGTTGAGTAGGGTCTCTTGATGAGGGTATACCTATTCATACAAGAAGTCAAAGTAACCTCGTTGGTCTTATCACTAAATAATATGCATCCAGCTCAAGAGTACGTTGCCTTTTTTTCAACTACTGTGTACTGGCTCCACTAGGAATTATTTCCTTGAAATCCAAGCAGGGATGATGGAATAATTCCGATGATCGTGGTCCGTTTTTTTGAGTCCTCCATGTCCTCTTTCTCTGCCCCTTTTAGCCCCTTTCCGTCCATCTCTTCAGGTCCAAGAGAATGGACGGAAATGGTTTAGTCAGAGACTAGAGTCGAGAACATCCTTCTGCTTTCCATAACTCTGTCGTAGGTTAGCAAAACTAATGATCAATGGTCAAGCATTCAAATGGAAATCTAATTGGAATTACAAGATTTCGTTTAGATTCGCGTGGTTTTAATCATTGACGGTTTTGACTTATTCGATATTCGATTAACGGGAGACCAGAAGTAGAGGTTTGAGCAGGTCGAGTAGCGTGTTCTAAAAATAGTTTTAAACAGCGGTCGGTTAGATATCACAATGTATAATGTATATGTTATAGAGGATTAATTATTTGACGATTCGCCTAACTACGCCTCTATGGCGTTTAAGGATTTTTATAAGGAGCATTACTCTGGATCCGGAATTTGGTCATTGTTTTTTACAGCTTCATAAATTCGGCTTGCGTTTTTAGCAGGTTTTGATTACGATCCAGCTATTTATTTATGAATAATGCAGGTAGGGGTTCTACCTACCTACGGAGTATGTGTAAGGTGTGTGTACTGTTCTATATTCTATAGTATAAGTAAATTGAAAATATGGTATGGATGAATGAGGAGGCTAGGAAGATGACTACGACATTAGTCTCAAATGAAGAATCGAAGTAATGTGACTAATAAGCTTTTGACATGTCGTGTGTCTCCCCATTTCGACTCTTGTTTTTGGTCGTTGGGAGATAAGACTAAAGTCATGTCAGAAGAAGTAGGAATAAGAAGCATAGAAGCAGAAACTGTGGTTTCTGAATTCTGAGCTGTAGGAATTAAGTCTCGAAGTCCTAATTCCGAGAAATTTAGCTCAAGTCATTAGGTTTCCTAAGGTTTTTAAACTGGTATACCCGTGTACCAAATATTATAACCCAGTATTAGAACGGAGGAAGGTTCAGACAGAAGCAAAGATAATTCCGATGATTGTGTTACATATGAATTAGTTATGTCTCATCCTTCCTATTTTGACTAGTTACATGATTTATTATTCCATTGCCATTTTGCCGAATGTGGAGTGTCAAGTCAAGTGCGAGACGCAATACTTATTGAATTGCACACTTTGCAGTTATTAGTAAATATTAAACTTTTATTATGACCACCTCAGACGCTCGCAAGATGAGTTGCTTACGTTAGTTTAATTCCAAACTGTTAAGAGATATTTATTGTCGTTCCAAAAGAGCACGCGCCGAATATATTTGAATTATGCTTACATATCATAACAAAACTCTGGTCTTTATGTCAAGGATAATTAGGTTGAGCTTTTAATCTAAATATTGACAAGCAGCAAACAGCAGGATCGATACTAATACAACTATTCCATTCAGTCTTCACTGTCATCACTTTTGTGCTTATACTTCGACTTTTTTACTTCGCTATGGGCTACCTAGGTATTCGTACGCTGTTCGAAACAACATCCAAAGGAAGCACTTGTTTGTATTTGTTTACGCCGAAAAGCTAGACTGTAATGTACCTGATTCATTGATTTTCTTCTAAGTTTGGCATTATGGAACACAATTTATATAATTTAGATGATTTATAGAGTTTTAGTTTTTTATATTGACAATAATGGTTCTTAGGCGCCGATTGGAAATCCCTAATACGAGGGTGGATTAATAACTAATGAGACTGGGTATGTTCTCGTTACTTTAGGCAAAAACCGTTATTATTCCTCGATAGTGAGTGCAACTAAAAGGTTAGGCGCGAAATTTCAGCTTAAAATTCTAATTAGCCGTTTAGTTAGAGAAACGCCCAGGTTTTTTACTAGATTCGCTGTAACATATGGAAGTGAGGGAAGCTGTTGTTTTGATAACATTATGGCATATGTTTTGGTGATTAAGTTGAACATCATCTAGGTTCTTTCCTATCGTTTAGAAATATGATTTTCCTTTTACAGTAATCGGATACTTTATGCACGAAGAAGTGCATCTTTGACATCTCATCTCGTCTTGTTTGCCCTACCTCGGCTAATATTTGTTTTCTTTGGTGAAGATACTACACTCAAAACAAAAGTTATTGTGTGCGCTGAAGAAGCGGAGATTAGGGTCCAGGACGGGGTTGACGTTGACATTGACATGAGCTCATTGAGCTGTCTTAGTGAAAAGCATTATTTGCAGGGGTTAACTTAGGTTTAGCTTTACTTAACCCTCCTCCTCCCAGGCAAGATAAGCATTTTGCTGGACTGGTCAAGGCGAGATGTCGTGGGACAACGTTGACTGCAATTTTGCTTCTAAATATCTGGTCTCCGATAAGACGATGTGTGATGTATCATCTATGCGGACATTAACCATTGCGTGAAGAGATTTTTCATGTTGATAAGATAAACCGATGGATAAGATTTGTAGCAATTAATTTAGTTCGAAATGTACATTAACGATTTCCATGTCGAACTATATATGTATGCATATGACTACTACTACTACATACAATAGACTCTGTAAATCATCGCCTAATATATTTGAGGTCCATAAAAATTGAATCAAGGTCTCCCGTCGTCGTCCATCTCAAGGATTTCATATTGAACAGTATATGCCAATTTTTGCATTATATATTATATCCTTTCACGAGGAGAGGATACTAAAATGTAGTGTACTCTGTAGGTACCTATGTACATGTAAGTAGTTTCTTGTCGATGTAAATCCATAAGGTTAATGCTTGACCTTATATGTGAAGCTGACCCGAGTCTTGAGCTGGGCTACGAGGACTGGTGCGGGCCGGAGTCACGGGAGTGCGTCAACTGTGGAGCCGTGTCCACGCCGCTCTGGCGGCGGGATGGGACGGGTCACTACCTCTGCAATGCCTGCGGGCTTTATCATAAAATGAACGGAATGAACCGGCCGCTCATCAAGCAGCCCAAACGAATAGTGAGACTTTGTTACTAGACTTTCTACTCCCTTTTGCACACTAAGGCACTCGTGAGCTTTCTCCCTGTTTGTCTCTGTGATCTGTGAATGTTTGTCATTTGCCATTTTGCCATTACTGTCTCTGAATGACGGCTTAACTCTAATTGCAAATCCTGGCTAGGGAGAAATGGGAAACACCACTGGTCCGCATCTCATGGAAAAATTGGAAACTGGATAAGAGTTTGGGATGGGACATCAGGTCAGGACAGACAGGGTAGTCATGTTACATAGAATCCAGCAATTAACGACTGTAATCCAGTGCATTGATGGGGAGATAGTAGCAGGAATTAATACTTAAATAAATTTAAAAACAACACAATTCATCGTCGTAAATCCGTCTTTATTGTTTGTATGCGCAGGTTCAGGGTCATTCGGTCAAAAACAGCGAGACGGATTTGCGACGCAGCCTAAGCAAAGACTGGTACGTTACTTTTCTCTTTTTTTCTTTTCCCCCATCTTTTGTATATTTTACATCTTTTTGGAAAGGTTGTGGGTTTTCCAGTTTTCTAATTGCATGATCCATGTTTTGAATTTGTTAAGAAAAATTTATAACGAAGAGGTACGCATGCTTTCATGCTTTGCGCTTGGGTTTTCCATAACGGTGATGATCAGTTGATGAGCGTCTTTTTAATTCTTTTAAATCCGTCGGTTCGAAGAACGATACTCTATTCTTGCATGCAACAAGTTGTTACAACGAATCAAGATAACAACTACAACTATACATAGTGCATAGTTCTTACGAATTTTAGCACGGATTAAGTGCGACGGATATATGGGGATCATTTATTTCAAAATCGCTATCTTCGTCAACGTCGGGTTTGCTTACAACGTCCTGTTTTAGGCCTTTCCTAGTTTCTGGCTAATTCTCCTGATTCTGCTAAACTAAATTTAAATTACTCGAGCTAATGTGTAGATATAATCGGTATTTGGCTTCCCGTCCGCTTGCCGCATTTCCCGTTTCCTGTCCAGCTTGTGCCTAGCTTTTCCAATCACACGATAACAATCGGTTTAAATGGTGTCGTTTAACATTTTCCAGAGTGCGTCACGCCGTATGGGGCTTACCTGCTCGAACTGCACGACGGAAAAGACTTCGCTCTGGCGACGTAATCAGCTAGGTGAGCCAGTTTGCAATGCCTGTGGGCTCTACTACAAGCTCCACGGGATCTGTCGACCACTGGCAATGAAGAAAGATACGATTCAGAATAGGAAGCGGAAACCGAAAACCAATGCCAGTAACGGACCGGCGTCAACGAAAGGGACCAAGCAGAGTGCAGCAACCAGCGGGAGTAGTAATAATAATAGTCACCATGAGCCCAACAACAACGCCGCTTTGAGCCTCTGCAGCACTACCACTAATTACAGCCTCCTCGGACCTAATCATTCCCCTGTTTCGGTCGCCACTACCGGCTTGTCCGTCTAATCGGCCTGGTGTTTCTTCAAAACCCACCCATTACTCCAGACCAGAAGTTCCTCTCACTTTGTGGTCACTTGTTGGAAGTACTTCCAGAACTATAACCATATAACTATTCATTTGTTTAGTTATTACTAAGGTACAATCAATTGAATCATTTATAATATGCAATCTTTAGAGTCCTCTTCCCAACCTCATTGACATGATCGCGGATATGAAACTTCATTTTTCTCCCATCTCTCTTGAGCCCACTCTCCCACTCAAGCAAAACCTTGATTGATTGATTGGGAGAGCTAGATGGGAGAAATATCTGGTTTCAAGTTTCAATTCCGCCATGTGAGTGAGGCCGGGAAGAAAAAGACTCTAAACAACTTGTTACCATTATTAGACTTAGTAGGAACAAGTCTTAGAGTCTTAGATTTAGTACATTTATTTAATAATTATGACATGGAACCTGAATTAAGGTATGTATATATGAAGGAACAATAAAAAGAAACTCTGCTTCTGCAGTCAAAACGTTATGCAAGCTAAGTATGAACTTATGTATTTTAATTAAGTATTCGTCCCTGTAACTTACATAAAAAAGCTATTACGAAATGCTACTGAAGCTGCATAATGCGGTATATAAATGACAAGACTATGTATTGTGTAATCTGACCCACCACGGTTAATATTATTAGTCTTCGATTCAAAGAAAACTTAGAACTGTAGTGAACGAGCAGCCGTAAGGCAGATCGAGCGGTGAGGTCGGGACGTCCGGTCTGTCGACCTCTTCGAGATTCCAGGCTTCCAGATAAGAAATTCATGCTCTCTGGTACGATGTCGAAGTCTTAGTCCGTTTCGCTCTTCTATATCCGAAATAATCGTAATGCAAATGTCAAGGGTGGTGCTAAATATACTTGAAGCATTTCTGTTTGTCATGAGGAATTCGGGTCTTGAAGAGAACCGAGTCCGCTCGGAACTGAGTATTGAGTAACGGCGTGTATCCATAGACCTGACATCACAAGAATAGAAGAGATTGAAAGAGATACTTCGTTTCGTGTTATATGTATACCCAGGTGAGTTACGTTTTTATCCTGTCTTGGGCTTGGTACTCACCTTAGTGAAGAAATTAATGCAGTGATGTCGTTCCTGAAAGTGGGAGTCATCTTCAGACAGGGTGACCGGACAGCCGGGACAACGGAAGGTCCATCGAGAGGTGACCTTGACAGGAGGCTTATTTGTGACATGAGAGACTAGAAAATTCATGGCAATGTCTTCACAGTTCATGAGCTCATCAACCTTGTTACGTATTGCTTCTGGCATCTCGTACGTATACATGTATGAGTACAATTTGTGGTAAAATGCAGCTCCTAGGGAAAAATTGACAGCGACGACGTAGCGTAACATCCTTGAGAAACAAAACCAAGATGAACCTCAATGACAATGCATACTCACCCGTGAGGACCATTGAGAGTTCACAGGAGTAATTTGAGTTATACAACCAGCCACCGTGATTCAGGTCGAGTGCATGGAATCGGCCAGGAAATCCCACCACTCGATCTCGATTTTCACGCCATACACTATTGATATTATAAAGGACATGAAACACTGACTTAAACAGTTGAATTGTAAATAAGGATGAGGTTTTAAGTCTCACCGAAATCCGAATACAATTTCATCATGTCTCAAATGAGCATCGTCATCAATGCTAAGTACTGCTTCAGTCTCAATATCCTCGAACGGGAGGAACCGATTGTTCAAACTATTCTTCTCGGCCTTTACAACCTAAGAATTCGAAATTAGAGAACAAGGCAAACTCAACGCACGTTTTTATGTTTCAGTCTTAATTCGTGTATTGAGGATACTTAATAGACTTACGCGGACAGGGACGCCAATGTCAGGCCACTTGAGATCAGAGGATGGTGGCTGTGGAGAATTCCAGACAACAACAACTTTATTGAGGTAGGGAAGGGCAAAAAGGCGTTGGAGTGAATTCATGAGGACTGTCTCTCTTTCATAGGTCAATAGCACAATTGTGAATTGCTCTTTCGCCGAGTTCCCGCCCAGGGCTTCGCTAAATTCTTTTCCGGACCCGCCGGCACCCGTCCCAATTGGCCTGAACCCAATGGATGAGCCCTGGAATTTGGCTTCGCTTGGCATGACGAGCTCCCATGGAGTAAATTTGTAGAGACGAAAAGGTGAGAAGTAGGTGTTCCAGAGATCGTACTTCTGTATTGAAGTTGTCGTGTAGTTTCTCGTGAAGGCTGGGGAAGGGTAGGAGGGTTCCATAGGCCCTAAACTTTCTTCCTCGTCAGGGTCAACCGTAAACGTATCCAGTTTCAGAGGCTAAAATATAATATAAAATTAGTGTCAAAATCAAAATTCCTTTCATGATTTTGAACCATGTTTTGCATGATTCCTACCGTAAAGCTCTCGTTGAAGGCACTCTTCCAGTGGATCTCTTCATACGGAAGCGGTGGGAGGCCTATGCGAGTCCGAAAAACACCCAACACGGTCTCCACCAACCTGTCCACCGAACCCATATATTTCTCGAAAACAAGTCTCCCGTTTTTCCGTAGCCCAAGAATGTCGGAGTCTGTGAAGGACTTGAGAAAGTAATGAATCTCGGTCACGCGGGCCGTCGGAATCCTCACAACAAGCTTGGACCAGTCAATCACTTCATCATACGGAAGCTGAAACCGAGTCCCAAGTATAACTGGAACGGCACCAAACTTCAGGCTCTCAAAAAGCCTCAGCTGAAGATCAGGCGTCGACAGAACTTCTTCATTCCCAGTCGATGAGAGAAGAATTAGGGAAAATGTGGAGTCGAGCAAGAGTCGCGTTCGCAATAAGTCATTTGAACAGAGGCTGGACAACTTTTTGTTCGTGTAGGACTCCATGTTTTTGGCGTTCCGCTCTAGTTCTGTCGAAATCACTTCATTCTGTGTCACGTCTTTCTTTTGAGTCCTGAATGAAGCGCAAGAGAACTGAAAGACGAAGGAGGCTGGGTCTTCTTGTTGAATTTTGAGAAGTTCCGATTGAATCCACGGCTCTGTTTCACCACCTGCGAAAAACAAAATATTATCATATAACCAGTCCTTCCTGAGTGGGATTAGGTATGGTGCAAGGTGCACGTTCACGTACCTAAATAAGTGGCCAAATATTTTCGTTTAGCAGGAACAATGGGCGGAAGATGTGACCATATTTCACCAGACGGAATTGCCCGAGACCAATGACCCACAACGAGGTCAAAGTTGTACCTGAAGAAACTTCGTTCCGCATTTTGGTCAAGCACAAGAGCACGACCAAAAAGTCTCCTGTGAAGAGGGTTGAGGACAATTTCAGGGTCCTCCTTGCAGTTAAGCCAGACGATATGGTTCCTCCCATCGCCGAACCAGTTGGGTAGTGTCCCTAGAATGCGCAGAGCGTCCAGAGAGCAATTGTCAATCAGGACAATAGAGACACAGGCCCGAAGAACTCGGTTATCCCGTGTCTTGTATACGCTTTGTGACAGGACCTGATGTAAAATCTTCAAGTCCAGACTAGTCGAGTTCATGGGGTACAAATGAAAGCTGAATTGAGCCGAGAGCGGACAGAGAGAGTAGTCGAAGCAAGAATCCATGGAACACAGTAACTGGCCTTGACCTGGACCCAAATCTCGGACAGTAGGAATGGTCTTAAGGGGATGTAGAGCCCGAGGTCGGCCGAGTCGGGGCGTGTTACGTTCCATTGCCTCCTTCTCCGCCACATGAGCCTGTTGAAGTGAGATCTGTATTCGGTCTAGCTCATTTCTCCGTCTCCCAGTTTCAGATTTGAAGTCGTCCAACTTCCGGCTCAGAGCTGCCAATTCTGTCTGGAGCTGTGTTCTACGACTCTCCAGACCTCGAAGCTCTACTGACACACTCTGCTTGATTCGGAGGAGTTCTTCTATACGGAACTTTAAATCTTGACCCTTGAGATGATCAATACCCGTGAGCTGGTGAGTAATCCAGGGTGAGACTTGCTCCGTAGTGTCTCCCTGCTTCCCGTCAGTTTCCATCCCAACCTAAACGAAATATGCAACCAATCCAGAATTGAGACAACTTGGTAACAGCTTCTTGTTTGTTGTTTGATTATTTTCAGGCTTACTTGGGTCAGGTAGTAGTGGGTGAGGAGAGGGAAGAGGAGTAAAACGAAGAAAACAACGGCGATAATTTTATACGTCCGCATGTCTGGCACTTCTCCTGTCTGTACCTCGCCTCGCCTGACTGCACTGGCGGAAGTTGGAATTCCGTTGTCAGTGTCCAGTAGTGTCCAGTGCAGTAGTGTCCTATTGCCAATTGAATGCCCAAAAAAAACAAGTCTCGCGGGCCCCTAATCTCCGTGGATTTCCGATTAGGATTTGAATTTTAACGCGCTGAAACCCGAACCCAGGTGACGACTTGCTTGGACGGATTGAACTACTGACTACTATTTGCTATTGGTGACTGACTGGAGGGTACCTTGACGGTTGACGTTTTGTGTTTTTGTTTCGTCGTGGTGCTCAATTGACCCCGGGACTCAAGATGCCTATGCCTGTTAAGGAGCCCTTCTGTGCAACTCCCACCATCATGGAGAGCTGGCTTGCTGGATTTACTAGCGGTGTTGTTAGTGTGAGCTTAACTTACCCTCTCTACAAGGTCATGTTTCGGCAGGTGAGTGTTAGGGTGCTTTAACTTTACTTTAACAGAAGTTACTATGGTATACTTAGTGATGGCCGACCACTTGGTTGAGCCCGGTGTATT
Organism: Ceratophysella denticulata; assembly: GCA_034694925.1. Lineage (NCBI taxonomy): Eukaryota > Metazoa > Arthropoda > Collembola > Poduromorpha > Hypogastruridae > Ceratophysella > Ceratophysella denticulata. The sequence goes on from JAQFYT010000089.1 coordinate 15,856, forward strand.
CAATCTGGTTCTGTCTGTATAATGACAAAATGATGTCATCCTTGCACACAACACACAACTAGTCAAGTCATAGTATGTATTATACCGCACAGGTATTTTACATATATGTGTGACTTGACTCAAAATACAACAGACTAAAATAATACTAAATAGCCTAGCTGGAATATGAAAAAAGTTGTGATGTAAGCTAAATAGCTTCCTTCTGTACCTAATTAGCCTACTTCAAGGCAGGCTAATTAGATCCCGCGGGGATCTATTACCTACCACTTGTTCTCAACTGAATTTTGAAGGACATGCTCTTATTGCCTATTGCAGATTCTCGAGGGCGTCTCGACCTCCACATCCTATGGGCAGTTGAAGCGTGAGGGGATCGGATTTATCTTCCGTGGCATTGGTAATACATTACTATTTTACAGATTATATAAATCTAATATTATATATAAGTAGAAATATATATATTTATGTATTATTGGAATAGGTCCTCCACTGTACAGCAAGGGAATTTCGACTGGCGTAATGTTTGCTACTAAGCGGCACTATACGTCAATTTTGACCACTGTTTTTCCAGACGGTAGCCCACGGGCCATCTCCCTTGGCTCAGCTATCCTGGCCGGCGTGACGGAGGGATGTACCTGTGCTCCGCTGGAAAGAGTCCAGACATTACTAATGGTAATTTCACAGCTCGGTCATCCATTATAAATTATTATACCTTATATATTACATTAAGTACACATACACATATTTCTTGGTTTCAGGATAAGAAATACAATGTTCATCCCAACTTGCGGAACACCCCTACCGGAATGTACTACCTTGCCCGTAGTTACGGAATTAAGGAATTGTACAGAGGTGGGACAACAATATTTTTCCGAAATGCTCTGGGATGTGCCATGTACTTCACAGCCACAGAGACTGCCAATGACATGCTGCCACCGCTCCAGCAGGATTGTATTTTCGAAAAATACCTTAGAGATTTTTTCATGTAAGATGTGCTTCTGAATATGAATATATAAGATTTCAATATTAGGAAGTATTTGGGTAGTATGGTATGTTGATTCGGATCGTTATTCTATGTACAATTGCAGGGGTGGAGTAATTGGCGGTACTTGTTCCAGTATGTACTATCCGCTAAATGTGGTGAAATCCCGTATGCAAAGTGGTATGGGTGGCGAATTTGTGTCAGCCGGGTCCGTCATGCGTGCCGTTTACGGTGAGAGGGGAACATTGGCACTGTACAAAGGTGTCCATCTGAATTTCATTCGGAGTTTCCTCTCATGGGCCCTCATCACCGCTACCAACGAGTTCCTAAAAGGAGCACTATGGAAGCGCCGCTGTGACGACGAGTAGTTTCGGCCATTCACAAGACGCCTGAAGTACAAGACCACCGTCCTCCACCCGTCTCCATTAAATCTCAGGTTAAAAAAAAAGGTTAAGGTTTTTATTAACGTGTCAACGCCCATTTCAGTGCACAATGCAACTCCCGGTTTCTCGGATTGGAAGCACTCCTGTCCAGCGTGTTTAGCGGAATATTTAAGTTACAGAGAATAAAATCCAAATTGTTAATTGTGAGTGGAAGCTGTGCTGCTGTATTTATGTATTTATTGCATAGAAATCCTGAGCCCTTCTTGAGTTCGGCTTTTCGGATAGGGCTGGGTGGCATAGAAAGAGAATGCTGGAGGCGATATGATGGGTGACGTGAGTGAGGTTCTCGCCGAGACTCAAATCACGCGATCCATTCTTCCTTACCCACTCCCAAGTGTGGACCCACACTCACTCACTACTAGAGCATAGCATAGCAGCAGCGCGACGCCAGAATTCCGGAGTGTGGATTGTGGGTTTTGGCCAAGAATTCTCTGATCCCTATTATTATTTGTCCGACAACAAACAAGAAGGGAGAAGATTGTGAAGAAGGAAGGCATAGGCTTGGGTTTCTCAAACTTCATTTTGGGTGACGGACCGCACTGAACGCTAGAGACAACGGAGTGCCCTGAACCCATTTATGAAGGACCTCAACTATTGTTACACGCCTAAGTATCGAACTGGATTTTCCAGAGGCCTTGGACATCCGGGGAATTTGTAGAAATTGGAAATTGAAATTATCAGAGTTCGGACAAGAAGAGAGACTCTCGGAAGAATGTCAGGTTGTGGACTTTGAGATTAGGTTCGCTGTAAGTCCCAATGTCTGCTCCTAAGGACTTGACCCGATCGACGAGGCGGAGGAGAATTTTGGCTACGAGCTCAAGGCAGGAACAGGAGCGGAGGAATAATGGATGAAATATTGGCCCTGGTCAAACGGAGGTTTGTCAAAGTCGAATTGGAGAACATCGGTACAAGGTAAACACGCCCTAGCCCTAGACGCAGCATTGTTGATTGGTACGCTCAACGGCGTACCAATCATAATTACTACGTCTCACGAATTTTGACCAAAGGTCAGGCCTGACGAGCGTTATTTTATGTACTAGTCCGCTTTCTTGAATGAGGAATGATGAATGATAAGTGAAGTCAATAACTGTTGACCGTGGGAGCTGTGCATCACGACTGGCTCTAAGTTGAAGTGTGCTGCTGTATTTCAGTAGCTCTTAATTGTAAATAAATTGTCTGAATGCAGTCCTCTGCTCACAGCTCAAGTAATTATGGAACTTCAAGAAGTGATGTTACCTCATTCATATCACTTCTGTTCAGCCGTAATCACCTTATCAAGCTAGTTTCAGTTTACGGCGATGATAATGTTACGAAATCTATCGTGCATCGTGATTTATGTAGATATAAGGTTATGTATGTTCTATAACGCCAACGCCGAGGTTACATTTAGAACTTATGTAAGTACAATAAGAGTAAATAGGTATTCTGAACACTATTTTACATGTTATTCATAATTAAATGCGCAGAGTAACACTTGGACAAGAAATACTCAATACTAAATGCCTTCATATTTGTTCTCATTCCAGGATAACACGTCAATGCAAAATATGTATCCAGGACGTGCCTCTGTACAAATATAAGACTCATGAAGCGAGTCATCATCGGAATCTCTACCCACTCCCAGGACCGGTTCATTTATCGAATGGAAACTCGAAACGGAAGAGTTCCTCTGGGACCAGTTTCAGTCAGGGACGGTCGTCGTTAGTTAAATCGAAGCAGAGGACTTTACGCTATCAGTGTCAGTTCTGTGACAAGAGTTTCATTTCACCTTCTCAGTGTCGCTCTCATGAAAATGCTGCACATAAGGAGCGGAATGTAGTCCTGGAGAAAGTTCTACCTGACCCTCCACCTGATCCCGAATTATCCCAGTCTACGCTGAGTGAAACGCTGAACAATTGTGTTGAAGTGATAGGGTGTAGAAATAGCAACGGTATCGATGCAGTGCCAAGCCTTGCTCCTGTGACTCCAGCATTTGAGCCAGCAGTAGAAATCAAAATTGAGTCTGAAAAACCCGAGACGGTTGTGAACGTGAAGATAGAAGTAGTTGAGTCACAACAGGTTCTGGACCTGTGTGCGGAGCAGGCTAATTTCTCGAGTATTCCTGCTAAAAACCTGGAAATGGAGCCTGTTGTAAATGGCACTGAAACGTCTTATATATTGCAGCATGACTTGAACCAGATTGGGCCACATCATCCGAATCATGTCGAGATCGAGAATGGGAATTCCTTTTACACGGAAAAAGGCCTTGGAGGTGAAGCTCCTGAGCTCGAATCCATAGGTGACATTTTACCAGTCGTGAAGGTCAAAGTTGAGGCCCCTGATTTTCCAGTACCCGCCGAGCGGAAACCTTTTGTTGCACCTCCGCTTACGCAAGACGAGAGCAGCCCAATAATGTAATGCTCGTACTAGTACTTCCAATATAAGTATTAGCTCACTTCTGGTTTTTACAAATGCAGTTGCTAACTAAATTTTTTATATTTCAGAGTGGCGGGTGAATCTCGTACATGTCTCCAATGCTTTATCGAGTTTCCTGTGTCTGAGTTGTTCGTGCACGTCAAAACACACTTGAAAAGAGGACAGAAAGAATGTTCATTATGCAATTATCGCGCCATTGCTTCCGGTGACTTACGAGATCATCTCCACAAACACTACAATATTAAACCTTACAAATGTCAATTGTGCGGAAAATCATACGGCTGGCAAAGCGGCTTCAAGAAACACGTCCAATCTCATAATAAGGAGCTCAAAAACTTCAAATGTCAGTTTAACACTTGCAAGATGAAGTTCGAGACACAGCGAGAGCGCAGAAGACATGAACTCACACACAAAAATATTGCAGGTCCTATTGAGAAGAATACTGCCGAGTCTGAATGGTCAACTCTGCAACAACTGGAGCCTCTGAATCACCAGCAGTATATTCATCAAACTCAGGAATTCTCAGAACCATACAACCTTCAGCCTTATGCACCCTTCGGCCCGAACATGGGGAATAATTATCACAGTTACCAGAACAGCAATCCATCATATGAGTTCGACCCGAATGCCTACCAACTGAACCACTACCCGCCGCATCAGGAAATGGAATATGGACATCATCCGCCCCAGCAACACGGGGTATCCCCGTCCTGGCCGAATCATAACTTTGATTCTGCCCCGGCCTATCCTGCGGATCCTCAGTTGGGTTGGAATGATAATTCCCTTTCCCAGCCTCCCTCATCATCCGCTTCCACGCCGAGTCAAGGTGACCTCGCTCCCAGTAGTGATTTGGACATGGACGTCGATGGGGACGAGGACGGAAAGATTTTCCGGGAACCCGAAGATCTGAGGTACGCAGTACTGTACTTACTTCCGGTTGAATGTTTCTAGTTATTATATTTGCATACTCTTATAATACTAATTATTAGTAATTATGTTTGTTTATATGTTTGGTTTAGAGAATCTGAGACCTGTAAAACCTGTGGCCTGGAAATTAAAATGCCTGAATTGCCTAAGCACATCATGAGTCATATACAACCCGGCCAGAAGAGCTGCCGAATATGCAAATATAAGTCTCAGACGGGCAAGTACCTGGAGGAGCACTACAACATCCACTATAACCTCAAGCCTTTCAAGTGTCAAATTTGTACACGAGGGTTCGCTATGCAAAGCTACCTGAGATCACACACCCAGCAGGTTCATGAGAGCAATCGGAGGTATCAGTGCCGCTATTGTGATAAACGGTTCGTCCGACCTTGTCACCAAAAATCTCACGAGAAAGTTCACCAAACTCAGGGTGAATCTCTGTCCCCTATACCAAGAATCAAAGCCCCAGCCGCACCGAAACCCATTGACTCCTGTAATTCGGATTCAAACAACTCTAACACAAGACCCACGCTCTCATCCTTTTCCGAGTCTAACAGCGGCTCGAGTCCGTCCAGTCTTCAACACTCAAATTCACCCAACCTGGTGGCTTTGACACCTTATGTAGTCAAGCCGGCGGAACAAGCCTGGGCTACTCCTGACCCTGTACAATGGCTGGGCGGACCATCATATTGGCCGCAGTCCGATCTGTACACCCAGAATTCAGCTCCGCTTCCACCTCCGCCTCCAGACAAGTGGCACGAGGTCGCTCAGCCACAGTATAATACATCCAACTGGTCCCCCGCCTCCTACTACACGCCTATTATTAAGACAGACGTTAACTGGACAGCGGGTCACAACCCGAACGACCACTCGTGGCAAAATCAGGCTCCGGCCTACCAAGGACCCTCGAACTCGGAGTGGGCCTCCTGGTCTGACCATTCGACGGGAACTTACACAACTCCCACACCGCCACCAACAAATGCCTCTGTTCAAAACTTATGGGCAGAACTTCATTATGAAGAAATGAAGCTCTTTCCTGAGGTCGGCTCAACAGTATTCACAGCGGACGGTATTCCTATGACCACCACGGCGTTGACGGGACACGACAACGACGAGCCTTCCCTCCAGCCTCCTGGAGGTCTCACTACAACCGGGGACACTAACCAGGTGATAACTCCACATATGGCCGATCCTGCCTTACTCCACTCCGCGCCCGGTGCCAATTGGAAGCCTCAAGGCAGAGCCATTGCAAAGTCCAAGACAAGGGTGACCGCAGAAGCTAAGCACAAAATGCATACAAATGTAGCTAATGTAGGGTTACAGGAGCGGGCAACCCCAGCTCAACATCGTGCCACTAGAATGGTTGATCCCCCGCAAGATGAACACATCGACTACGATGAGTAAGTTTAACTTTGTATTCTAAGAGGAATTTTTAAAATCCACGCGTTAGTGCCCTTAGTGTCAATGTGTGTAAAACTTATGATAATATCTTATTTCATTTAATTTCCTAGCGTAAATCGATCCATGACGTGTCAGACGTGTGGTGAAGTTGTTTTGGCTACAGATCTACTCCCCCATATCCATCAACACTTGACTCCTGGGCAGAGGACATGCGAACTGTGTCAACGGACGTACTGCAACTATGTAACCCTAAGAGGACACGTTCATATCCACTATGATCTCAGACCGTACAAGTGTAATGAATGCCCGAAACGCTTCAATACAAAATACTCCTTGAAGACACATGAAACTTTTGAGCATGAGAAAGGCGGCGGACTCCAGTGCCCACATTGTCAAAAGACCTTTGCAATGAAGTCGGACCTCCAGAAGCATCTTCGCTCACATGGAGAGAATGGCGGAAGTCTTCCAAGAGGACATCTCAAGCAGCGGAGACCAACAGCAGAGGAGCAGGCTCGGAGTCGCCTGACAGACGACGCACTTTCCCGAGAATGGCAAGTGAAGCTTGAGAATATTGGGAATAAGTGAGTCTTTACCTTTAGTCTTCCATGGGCACCTGTCAGTACTGAAATTCAATGTTTTTCCCCGAGCGGGTTTCTTAGCTTTATTCATGCTTTCTGCCCGTGTCACTTTGTCAATGTAAATAAATGTAATGTCAATGTGTCTGCTCAGTTATTGCTATGACATGGGTGACTGAACTGACGTGTACAGGAAAAAGAACGGTTTGACAGTGTCTATGACCACTCAGCATGACCCATTATCCCAACTACACAATTACGTATTACAGCACTTCCAAATCCGTTCTCTGGATATTGAGTCTAATCATATTTCATATTCTAGAATGACGAAGAAATGCGTGTTCTGTGATAAGGATATTCTACTTCGAGACTATTTCCAACATAAGTATGCTCACACGGAGCCCTGCCACGTCTGTCAAAAGCCCGTTCTATTGACCGAGATCCTGTACCATGGACCAACGCATTGTCCGGCTTCATTGCAATGTGAGGTATGTGGTTGGAAGGCCAAACAACGATCCCAGTTATGGGAACATATGAATGGACACAATAAGATGAAGCCTCTTCGTTGCTTGTACTGCGGGATTGGATTTGCCTCCAGGAACTCTGTCCGAACACACTATCTGGCCATTCATACCAAGTTCCGCCCACATCAGTGCAGATACTGCGATAAGAAATTCGTTCAGATGAACACGCTCAAACAACATGAAATAACGCACTTCGACAACTCCTGTCCTATATGCTTCACCAAGTTTGATAAAAAGAAGGAGCTCAATCTGCACATGAAGGCAAATCACAAGGAGAACTTGAGTGCCAAGACCTCAAACTGACAAATAACCTGGTAAATGGCAGCTTTTTCTGCGGGTAAACACGATTATGCATTTAACCTTCTAGGTGATAACTTTGTATTATTTCCAACTTGGAAACTCAACTTAGAGTAATAATAGTATATTACGATGAAGTCTTAGGCATATGTAGACATAAGATATTAGGTTACCTTATTTGTAATTTATTGCCTGGAATTACGCAAGTAACTAGCTAAAGAAATGTACAGATTTCATAAACTTTGAAAGAAACGAGTTCTTATGAAAAATAAACGACACATGGATTAATCGGACAGTTCAAAATCAATCACTTCGTCCTGTGTGTCAAGAATATCGTCCTCAGGGTGATGGACTGGCTTCGTCTTCTTCCCTATCTTCTTCAGTTTTTTCTTCTTGGATAACTGGGGTTCGTCGTCTTCGTCTGATAGATCTTCAGTGGTGGGCTTGGTCTTCTTCCGTTTGAGTTTCTTCTTGGATTCTTTAGGAATCTCGTCTTCGTCATCCACTTGATCGAACTTGGTTTTCGTATCGTCACTGTCTTCGTCGACATCCTTAGAGAAGAGTGGAGCTCCAAACTTGCCCTCTTCATCCTCACTGTCGCTGTGTACACGGGCCTTCTTTTTGGAACCATGCTTCGGAATGAGCCGTTCTTCTCGAGTTTCCAAATGCGTCTTTGCCTTGGCCTTGGCACTCTGCCGCGTCCGTATTTTGAAGTAGTCCTTGGCATAAGCCAGAAGCGGGGACTCCGGAATAGCAGATTCAATTTCTACCCGGAGGACTTGTTGAGATTTGGGGTCAGCGAGTGTGACCTGTCCGTCTTCCATAGCCTTCGCACGCCTTTTCTTGATAAATGCGGTCTGACCTTCAATCTGCGAAGAATAATAGGATTTAATGGTGGTTTGCTTGCTAATGCTCATTCAATTACTATTACTTTCTTTTAAATTGCTTTTTACCTTTTCAAGCAATGTTTTATACTTTCTCGAAACCTCTCCATTCTTGCAATCCTTCTTTATGAAGCTCTTGAGCTGAATAAGCGTTGGGCACACGATTTCTGGAAAAGCTAGCTCGGTTCCAATTGCTTTGCAAGCTCCAAGAATAGTGTCAAAAATTGCTTCTGAGACCGCCTTGAAATAACCACTCTCGGTTGAGTCAACTTTGAGACAGCAGTTGAGGTCTAATGGTCGAACTGAGAACTTAGCCACAGTCTTTCCACCAAAGTCCGTTAAATGCAATACCTATATGTTATATCAGAAACAGCTGTATTAACACCTGCACTGACAATATGTTCAAATTGCTTTACACTAAGCAAATGCTGTAATTACTTGCCTCAAGAACGAGAGGAAGAATTGGTATAAATATTTTCGTTTTGTCTTGCAAGTTGATGAGCATTCGGACAATATGAAATCGGAGAGGTATATATTTCCTGGTGGGAATGAGCTTGATTGCTCCTAGACAAATCTGTAATATCAGATGAAGCAGGGATGTAATTCACCATTAAAAATATCTTAACAATTAAGGTAAATAGTGACTAGACTACGTTACCTGAACTACGGGATATACCAGCAGCCTCAGGCTGTCATCTCCAGCTCCAATGGCCTGGGCCAGTAGCTCAATCCAGACGTGAACCGAGTGAACAAACTGCCATGAATAGACAATCCTCGAAGCCTCCTTCTTCCCAGTCTTGGTCTGTTCCGTCGTCCCAGCCATCACAGCATTTCTCAGGTGAATAGCGAGCTGACGGATGAAAGGAAACGCGACAGTGTAGGACAGAGCCGTGTCCAGCAGGTACACTTCAACTAAACTCGATCTCATGAAATTGATAGCCGGCCATGTGTTCACGGACGTGAATTTACAGTTGGTTACGTACGCCATGTACATTTGCTACAAAAATATGGATCAGATTATAAATAACTCAAGTTTTCAGTTTGAAATGGCAATGGCATCTACCTTGAACACTCTGTTGAGATAAACATCTTTATTGTAGTTAGCCATGCGGATGATGGCTAAGAATGCCGCTACTCGACAAGAGTCTTCTCCGGTCGACCAAATGTGAATGAGGGTCTTGAGTAATTTGTAACTCTTTGTTGTCATCAAGGCCCAGAATCCACTCATTTTCTGTGAGTGTCGAAGAACTGCGGCGATCGCCTCTGGATTTCCCATCGATTTCATGAACTGCGCAAACAATTACAAATGAAATTCAATTTGACACGTTTATCTACACAAGTCACAAGTTAATTTAACTGCGTGTTTGTGTTCTCCTGCCTTAGGAATGCACAAACAAAGAATGAAATTAACCTGTTTTGTAACAGTATGATTTTTGGTTTACCACGACGAGAGCCCGCATGTAGTTTTTAATTTTGGGACGAAGCTTGATCCATTTCCCTTTGGACTTCTCCATAACTTCCATCGGCTTCTCGTCGAATCGTTTCTCGGAGAGGGCCTGATTGTTACTTCCACAAAGGAACCGGACACAGAACCCCTTAATATTTCGAATACAAAGTCGCATAAGGGCATTGAAGTTGGTCGAACCCTCAATCTTCCATTTGAGTCCCGTCGCCTGTTCCTCCTTAAGAATTGTTTCCACCGCGCATTGAAACGCCTCTATCACGTTCGTTAGAACAGCCAAGTCCCTATTCAACGAATTAATTAATGATGGATCGAGGGAAATAACTTAAGCACTATTCTATATACTTCAAATATAACGGAATTTCGTACTTGGTAGTGGTCAAGCGTTGCTCCCACTCTGCAATAACATTCAAATTGACAATTCCTTTTTTCAGTAGAGCAGCCACCTTTTTCTTGTGCTCGCTTGACTCTCCGTCCAGAATTTCTTCTTCCGCTTCGGAATCTGATGCAACCTGGAAACATTTAACAAAAATTGTCAGTTTTTCTCCGAAATGATACAGATCAGAGGCGGAAGACTCATCATGGTTAAGCGTATAACTAGAATTCACCTCTAGCTCATTATTGGGTTCATGAAGTCCCTGATCCTCGTCCTCATCTTCATCCTCATCGTCCTCTTCATCAAAGTTTAGCAATTCTGCGTCATTGTCTTTGAGAAAGGTAAAGAAGTCGGGATCGGATTCAAGGACTTTCTGGAGTGACTTCTTGTGATCTTTGAGACTGAGCTCTTCCTCCTGCTCGTCTTCGTCCAGCTTCTTGCTCTTGTCTTCGAACACGAGTGCGGACTCGTCTTGTGGCTCCTCGTCATCTTCATCGTCGGATATCGGACCAAGGGAATCATCATCTTCTTCTTCATCCACTAAACTCTCCTCACCTTCTTCCTCCGCTAAACTCTCATCTTCATCTTCGTCTTCTAAGCTCTCATCATCTCCTGCTTCAGCGTCGTCATCATCTTCGTCGCTAAGCGTTTCCAAGAAGTCGTCAAAAGTCGGAAGCTCTTCTGCAACCGGCGGCTCCGGCTTCAACTTTATGCTCTTCTTCTGCATTGCTGCTTTCACCATGTCGGGGTTTACTTTTAGGTGACCGGTGGTGGTGAAAGACCACAACGCTAGTCGCCAGTCAGGTCACGGGTGCTCACGATCAACGGTACGACCTGCGACAGGTGACAGGGCTTTGGGACGCACAAGGTAACAGCAGCACGTGCAACGTAAAACGTAACACAAAACACACACAACTCGTATTATGCTAGCCGCCGAGTGTAAATGACTGAAAGCATGGTAAGGAAATTTTAAGATTTCCCGGTGATTTGAGGAATGTAAAAGGCTGGGCTTGGCTAGGCTAGAATTAAAATGTACTTTTGGTACCTTTAGTGCAGATGCACTGAACTTGGACAGGGTGGGTCACATTATATGGATTAGGTATGCCATATTATATGTTGTAAAAAAAATTGGAATAAGCGTCTAAAGTACATATAATCATGATAACAGTTATACCGGATGGTTAGAATATTTAACTCTGAAAGTTAATGAATGTCTGACAAATTAGAAGCCACGTTCGTTCATATATGAATTTTCAAATCTTGTATCAAATCTCATCCAGAGATACAGAATGCGAGCCTAGGATTTTCAGTACCTATTTTCAGTTTCAGTACCACCTCATTCTCATTTCTCATTCAAATGGGGAGAGAAATGTAATACGTTTATTTCGGTATATTTGAATTGAACCAAATGCATTTGTACTGGAACAAATGTGTTTGTACTAGCTCAAGTTGGAACAACAGATTTTTGCTGGCACGCACAAATATATCTATGCTGGCAAATATGTTTTGGAACTGGCACAAATGCATGTGTGCTGGAACAAAGATATCTGTACCACAGATTCAAATACGCCATAACATACTTATACAATCCTCTATTCAGGCTTCTAGTTTTAAAAGTTTTAAAAGTTTATCAATTATAGATAAAGCAAATAATGTAAATTTCGTTGAGTTATTGGTATAATTAGGAATAGTATTGGTTTGGTTGCTTTTATAAACTCGGTTGTTGGACCTCTCTGCATCCAAATTTATGACCCACCCTGTCCACAGTGGGTTGAGTCATTTGTTAGACTTACCGTATTATACAATGCAGAGCAGCATATGAAGGAGCAATGCCACGAAGAATGGTCATGTGCACCAGTCAGACCGTTGTTATACCTAAACCTTGTGATGATAGGCAACCAAACCAGATTTCTCTTTTCTCATAAAGAGTGTCTAGGAGCTTCTGTTTAGTCTTGCTTTGGTATTTGACGGAACACTTTGAGTTTTGTGAAGTGAACTGATCTATGTTTTGTGTGTTTCTTGGAAACGATTCCTCCTAATTTCAGTAAATTAATTTCGATATCTCATTGAGTCATGTCCAAGTATTCCTGCTAGAGCCCCAACTCTCCCAAACGAATATTGTTCTGGATTTGAAGACGTTGGATGTGTTGACTGTTGACGTTGACCTTGAGTGTCAAATTAGAAGGTAAATTACAAATTAGTTATGTGAAATTTACGATTTGAAATTAATATTTTTAATTATTCTCATTCAATTATTCATACCGTACATAACATATAGTCAATAGTAAGTATCGTATGTCTTAAATCGAACGAAAGCAAGCTCAAGGGAAACGTCAAACGTTTGCGTGTGGCGTGATGCAAAATCAATGCACAATGCAAGTTAAGTAATTAATTTGTTATGTTCCGTTTTGTTCCCTTTTCTCTGTAACAGTCCTCAGTATCAAAATAGTAGCCGCCATCGGCACAGAGGAAAGTGTTCCCCGAATAAGGCAAGACAGTCACAGTGCTGTGCATATTCCGGTTACAGTGTTTGTTTAGAATTCATTACTTGCGTTGACAGTTGAAGGAGACAAACCGGAATCGAAATAGGGACATTTTATTCGTTTGTAAAAGTGGACGGTAAGACTGAGCCCTTAGTTCATGACTTCAACGCCGGACTGGAATTTTTTAATCAGTCCAGCTCAGACTTAAGTATTACTTACACGTTTTGTGATTGGTGGACATTGAGTCAGCCGAATGGATGGCGACGGATCATTCTATCCAGGAGTGGAGCGACCATTACCTGGAATTCATTCCGCTGGACTGGGGACCAACTTGAAGACGTTGAATACTCCACATTACAAACGCCATCAGAGGAACCGGAGCTTGGACTTTGCGTGAGTCATTTTACTTCCATTCTTATTCTAATCTCCTCCTCAGTCCCAGAAAGCATTCCAGCCAGACAAGAGATATGGAAGGTGATTCATATTCAGATATTCAAAGAAAACAAGCAACCCAAACTCAAAGTATTCTGGTTTGACGCATAAGTTTAGGGGGTGTCAGAAATAAGTACCTACCCAACAATACGAGCATTCAGAAACCGATAAAAACGACCTTTACAAAAAGTCCTTTACAAAAAGCGTCGACTTGACGGTATTTACTTCTTTTTGGTGAAGCAGAGCTGAGTACATCTGTACTTTTTCATATCGTAAATCTTTTTTTTGAAAGAGCGTTAAGGTTAAAAGGGTCCACTATAAGTAATCCCTCTATCTTTGCTTTGACCTACCCTATGGTAATAGTAATAGTCATACAGGGTTACAAGTATAGCAGTCGACCCTTGGGTTCTTTTGTTACACGTCCCTATTTCCTATTGCTAATGCTTACGATTTCGGTATTACTGTGTACTTGTTCTTCTTCGGTCCAGCGTGATGTTTTTCCTCCAGTCCATCTGACATCTGACTAGACTAGGCCACATCCACACCGAAAGAAAATAGAATCTTTCCTTCCCCGCAAAGTTCAACGTTTGCTTTTTGTTTGCATGCATACATGTTTTTACAACGACCAGTCGCAGTCGTCAGTAGATCTATTAATGCTAGCTTATTTCCTGTAGATTCGTAGTACACGTCGTTCGTCGTTTCGTTACTGATTGTGGTGACTAACGAACTCTTGTTTATTTATGTTCTCAGTGATTTCCTACTTCCTGCAGTTTACAGTTAACGCATATCAAATCTGTAGAAATGGTTTGGTTGAGGAGGACTGTCACGTGTAGCTGAAACCTGAAACGTACATTTATTTTGTGAGCTGAAATACCTCCTGCGCTTTAGACCGACCTTTTGAATGAATGACCTGCCAAGCTAAACTTGATTGTTAAAAAATAATCCCGTGTAGGTGCTAAGCGTTTGTAGTTTGTGATTGTCTCGGTGCCGCTGACAGATATGCGATATTAATGTTGAACGAAGTTACTCGTGCAGTCATGTGTGACATCACAATCACAAGTTCTTATTTACTTTACCTTCTCGATTATTACTGGTCTGTTTGACGATTAAGTACTGCAAACTGCAATTACAATACAATAAGGATTGAAAAATTCGCTTTTCCTGAAATAGGTAATTAGGTCTATAATACATCAACATCAGGATGGAATGAACAACGAGTAGAACAGGATTTTGTTAGGAACTGTGGCGACTGGACTGGGGACTGTTAAAATGTTGCGTTGGTTGCATGTCTTTCTGGTTCCATGAACTTATGGCTTTTTTGTTTGTGTTTAATTTTTGATTGCTACTTTGGGGACGGTTCTCCCTTCCTTCCTCTGCTTCGCCGGAAGACGGATAAATCTGTCGATCTGTGTCAGGATATTATTTTATTACCCGTTCTGGTTCTGGTTGTTTTAGAAAAAAAAAGGGATATCCTGCTGGTTACCGGTTAATCCGTATAGAACCGAAACCGAGGCTGTTTGATTTACCTGCAGTCATTATTCACAGTGTTCATATCACGTTTTATCTGCTTAATTAGAAGTTATAGTGGTAGCCATTTTATGCAATCGCACCTTTGTGGCTGTTAAAGTGTTTCCCGATCCGGGCAACATCATTCACTACTAGATTGTGATTGTATAGGTATAATCGATGGAGTTCATTTTTTTGCGAACCTGTTATTTAATTTTAATAAGTAAGTACGTTCTTATGTGGACCTGAATAGGTACTATTTAGTACTTGTTCCTGTACTTGTACTTGTACTACTTAGTTTAGGTTTTGATATTATAGGAGAATCGAAGCATGATTCTGCGTACATTTCCTTAAGACTTCTACTGATTCTTGATTGTACTTTAATGGAAAATGAGAAACGACACCAGAGGAAGTACCGTTGACTAATTCACTAATTGCATGCTGCATGAGTATGAGTGCATTCATATTCATCAATCATTCACATATGCTATATTAGCTATAAGCTTCTGACGTACTTATATTACCTTACCTGAGATAATTGTAATTGATATTGATAACCATTGAATTGAAGCATGTTCATGGAGAACATTGAATACCTGTAGCTTTTGCCAATACCAAGCCTGGAGTCTCGAGACGCTGCGTTTCCCCTTTGAAGTTGTGATAAATCCATAACGTTAAGTAGATAGACGTCACGACGTCAGGCTCGACGTATATATTTTGTGAATCTAATACTTAAGCAATTGTTTCCGAGCACGCGCGACTTGGCATTTTTACTTTTTACGACGCTCTAAATGGATAAGTGGTTCGGAATTGGAATAGTATTGAATTGTTTTTGGTGGATTAGAAGTTTTCTGGGTTAGGAGAATATTGATTTAATATAGAATAAAACGTTTCTCCATGCTAACAATCATATATCATATACCTCGACTCGGGCCAATATATATTTATGACTTGAGACGTCAGAACCTGCCTGGTACTCATATACCTTGACTTTGTCCTGGCTTGTTTTCCAGTTGAAATGGTTTTAGGAACAATCGATGGTACATTAGAGAAGAAGAGACTTCAAGGTGATTTTGGAGTTTCTAAGTAAAACACAGATATTAGTTGCTTCGTTAGAAAGCATTACCATTGGACATTTGCTGTTTAGGAGGGTATGATAAACATTAAATCAAGTAGGTATGCAAAAACAAGTCAAACTTGAATTTCGGTTGACTTGGAGGGGAGTTGGAAATTCTGGTTCATTATAATTGGATTTGTAGCTTACCGGAAAATGAAGTTTCCACTTTCTTCATTAATTTTTGTTAAGTAATGTGAAGATGAGCTGTGCATGAAATATTTGCGTACTTTAATTTAAGTTAAGTACTTGTTGGTAATAAGTATAAGGAAGGGAATATGGAATGAATCAATGTACCTAATGTAATGTAGTATTGGTTATTGGTTGGTTAATAACGTATAACGTAACATGCAATATTTAGGTCCAGTAAGTAGTAGTTAATCGACCTGTTAGGATGATCACTGAATACGTTGATGACCTTCGTCGCCGATTTGCAGAAATTGAACCTGACCTGAACCCTATACTTACTTTGTACTTATGCTTTTTGTTTTTACTCGAAATTAGTTTGACATTGGACTGGAATAAAAGGTCGATTTTAAACTGTTTACTTCCTTGTCTCTGTCTCGATGGATCATGGAAGAAGCAATACTACAATCCTCCATGTCATTCCTTCCTTGATAGAAAACAGAGTACTGGGTAATGGGAACACGAACTAGAAGACGGAAGCTGACTGAGGCTGGATGGAGGCTGGACGCGTTGTTCTCTAGAGTATCTGAAATGAATAGAGCAATTTGGTCTCGAAGCTGCTGGAAGTTGGAAGGCTCAGAAATTTTCTAATTTCTTTTCATCTTACGAAGTACATAAAAGTGGGGCACGTAGTACTTACGTATTACTTATTTATTAAAATACATCAGCGAGCGCTTTCAAAACTACAAGAATGATGATCGCACAGCAAATATACAATATTATACTATGCTGTAAGAGCCGCTTCAGCTATCTGAGGCACGAGGCACTGTGCTTCTCTCTCTGACTCCTGACTATTATGTATTCACTGTTATGAAACAATTCATATCTGTTCATAATTCATAAGTCCATAGAATATTGAAAGTTGAATATTTTGTTAGTAATTGAATTTTGAATTCTGTAACACACAGCCAGCCTTGGTCCTGCTCCTACTTACAATTAGAATCTAGCAAGTCTTTTGTGATAAATTGAGACCAATTAAGATAAATTGCCAGGAATGATGCTAGGCTAGGTATGTACATACGTACGTATGTGTCCGCCCTTATAGCATACAGTGATTTGATATCCTCTCCCCCTCTCAATTAGTATAATCTGCTTCATGAGTCTCTTGTAGATGTCCACGTTCCACATCCATACGTGGAGTGGATCTAGGTGGCTTGGTTGTGATGTTATTTATTTAAATTGGACTTTAGAATGAAATCTTACATGACGAGAAGTAAAAACACGTGAAGGCTGAATGATCTCTGACTCCTATCTTAAGCAGCAGCAGGGATTCCGGATTAGAATTTAGCCTACAATGCATTATTGGATTCTATTGAAAATTGAATAACAAGTCTTTTTTTGTGCTACCATCTTTGCTGCATAGATACTGAATGAACTGAAGAAGTCAAGGAGTGTCCAGCTAAGTTGCTGGAATGGACTGAAAGGCCAGCAAAGAACTGAGCGTGCGATGGGGTTTGGGTCCGTAGTAAAAACAATATTCTATTTCTATTCGGTTCAGTTTTCTGTTTCTGCTGGGCTGCGGATTTGATGAGATGAGGTTGGATGGATATTTTTATTACGATCCGTTAGACGAGATCGTTGTTTAGTTTTTCTTTGGGTCGTGGTTGAAGTGTCCAGAATGTCTTGGGGGAATTCGAATTTCGGAGTCTTACAGACATTTTCAAGAAGTGAAACCACATGTTGAGGCTGAGAGTTGACTTCACATGCAACGGAGATCTTTTCCGGCTTCAAATATTTAGGTTTTCTCACGGTTACTTCTTGTCGAGTTGACTTTTTTCTAGATGTTCTCGATTTCATTTTGAGTAGACTGCAAGGCCAGATCGGATCGGAGAATGAAACCCGAGAGCGGGTTGAATAATTGAGTTTTGGTTACGTGGCGTGTACTTTTTGTATTTATTTATTTAACACATGATTCCTATACCTAGTGTTTAGTACGTCAGTCTCAGTCTCAGTCCAGATCCAGATTCTAGCGCTTCAAAATGAAATTTCTTGCCTAATTGTAACGCTTATAAATTGATCTACATAGGAAATGCAATGAAGTCTGGCTTTGGCTGGGGCTGGGTTTCTCATGGAGCACGAAAGTTAGCTATATGGTATCTCGAATGTCCTGAAACTGTGTTCCTACCGAAGAAATGCTCTAACTTGGAACGGTGCGAAAATAATAAAAGTAAGCGATGATAGTCCTCTGGGAGTTGAAAACACGGAAAAGGACTTTTAATTATGAAAAGAAAAGAAGATTGATTGTCTTTTTTGGAGATTCATTCGGAATCAAGCTACCTTGCCTGGTGCTTGGAACACTGGAATTTGATTCATTTTGACATCGAGAAATAGGAAAAGCAGTCGTTCTTGGCGTTCCTGTGTTGTGACTTTGTGACGCGACGGGGACGGGGTCAAAGGCCTCGTCATTCATCAGCCTTCCGTTCCCAAACCTTTGAAAAAGAATTGACAAGGCTATGGAGATACTTTGGTTCCCCGATGCCCGAGGAAACTTTTTTCTGCCACTTTTTCGAGGGAATTCCTTCGTCTGAAGTCAAAAATTTTTTCGCCAAATTTCTTGGAATGGTGATGGCCTAGAAGTGGCTTCAGGGTCTTCCTGTGATTTCGTCCTGCTTGAACTTTGTACTTTGTCCTATTACTGCGCGTCCAGACTATTATAACATGAATTTGAATTATGAGTAGCGAGTTATGGTTTAAGACCACTGCACACTGGCACTATCCTATCACAATTAGTACAAGTCAAAGGCAAAAGGCCAAGCTTCTAGATCAAAAAGTCTTTGGATATTCTTTTCACTCTGGTAAGAATCATCGAAGCTCGTAATGCCACGCCATAGTACTTCTCGGCTTCTAGAAGAATGAATGGTCTATTTAGCATATAATTGTACCTACAGACAGATGCAAAAATGACATTATGTATCTAACTCATCCAATCCTTTATGTAAAGATTATCAGCGGTAATACCAGAAAAGTATTTACTATTTACTTCAGTTATTAACTTACCATTCAGTACCAATTTTCGCCACGGCCGTAGGCGACCGGGAGGGAGCCACATGCCTAGTGAATGTTAACTTACTAAGTAGAAGTGAAGAAATCATAAAGCTATTTTGCATGCACTAAATGTTTGTATTTTTCATTAACTATAATAATCTAAGGAATATGGAAAATGGAAACATGTTAGAATACGGAACGATGCGTCATGTCGGGACTTTTCAATTCGTATCGTGATCGTGACAACAAGTGACGGTGAGGGATGAAGGCTGAAAGGAGGAGTCGCTTCGCTACTTTCAGGGAATGTATGCAAGCGGAAACTGGGCATACGTATATTGACATTTCCCGGAGTACCGGTTTGTTGGGAAGGGTAGGGTATATTCACATGGACAGACTTGGCCAGGAATAGGATTATGGATTTTAGGTGCTCTGCCCTGTCCTCCATGGCTCGTGTCGTCTCGTTGAGCTCTTCTGAAATAGGAACAAGGTTTTTCTTCCGGGACCCGCACCCGCTGGAATACTTGCAGAAAACAACGCTGCGTATTGAGGAGAAGTGCGGGCTGGCTTAGCTCGAATCTCGAAATGAATTTGCGGTAGAAACATAGCGCACAAAACGTACAGATAGCGGAGAATCTATGAATATGGCGGGGAAATATAATGAATCAAAACAAGTTTCCAAATGTTAGGTTAGGCTAGATTATGATAATCTTACTTAAACTGACTGTATGGCCAAGCCAATATTTGATTTCTTTATTCGTAAATTGGAAAGTACTTACATATTTTTTTCGGTTAGGTATGCTAATATAAACATACTAGGTAAGTTACTTTTAATGTTTATTCAGGAGCTATGTTTTGTGCGCTATATTACGCCGGAATACGTCTCCTGAATCCTGAATTGTTGCACGAGAAGAAAAGTGGAGTTCCTGGAATTGGCAGATCCGTCATTTCTATTGCCAATTTATTTACTTTCTCATTTCTCCTCAAACTTACTTTTGTTTTCCTTCCGAATCATGATGAAGGAAAACAAAAGTAAGTGTTCAAAGCAAGCTTAAATGATTCAATCATCTACGCTTGGTTTGAACACTCCAAAAACCTATAACTTGTAACCTCGTTTATTTTGAGTAGGGGTGTGTTATGACTTGACAAGTGCAGCTGGCTCCTGGCTCAACTATTGCTCTGTTCCTGACACATGCTGATTTCGCTATTGATTATTCCTCCACATTATAAGAAGTTGCATTGCACAATAGAAAAGAAATAGAATGCACAGTACTGTAGAACTAAAACTAGACGTAACATGACTATTTGGTTGTTGGAATTTCCAAGAGGTAAAATTTAGAACGCGAAATTCGGAATTGTGTGCCGTAACTTAATGTAATATTGAGAGTTTATGAAACGTATTTTGATCCGAAAACTTTGTTGGAAATTGGGAATAAAAGTTCTTAACGCTGAACCAGCGCTGAACGGATAAAGTTTATCGTTTCTGAAGATTTTTATTGCAAATTGCAAATGCCAGATCTTCATTTCATATACTAGGTACTATTCAAGTAACTTCCCTCCTACAATATTCTGGAAATATTCCTGAGAAAAAGGAAAAAGCCTGCCTGTGCCTGGCCTAAAATAGTAACCGTAAACATAATTCCAAAGTTG
Organism: Ceratophysella denticulata; assembly: GCA_034694925.1. Lineage (NCBI taxonomy): Eukaryota > Metazoa > Arthropoda > Collembola > Poduromorpha > Hypogastruridae > Ceratophysella > Ceratophysella denticulata. The sequence continues at coordinate 36,492 of JAQFYT010000089.1, forward strand.
CGTGGAATGGAAGTCAAGCACCCTTCCCTTAATAGCTAAATTATTATGTGGAGTTTGGAGTTCTATGACCTATTACAGGGAAAATGACGAAATGAGCTTTCAGCACGCCTTACACAGATACTAATATTTCTACGTACTTACTTATAGATAACAGTCCTAGTTTTCCAGTAGGTATATTTACATACGTGTTGGACTGTGTTATTTAATTCTCTTCAGGATGCAGGGATGATTGATATTCGCTGGAATAGGGATATTGATACAGAGGGTTGAGTGTATATTGTATTCAGAGATATACTTAACGTAAACGTAATACCAATGTATCGATAAATTTCATTCGAAACTGTTAAATGGGAAAATGTGTTTTTGAAGATCATCATCTTTGACGTCAGTGAAACACGCAGTGCATTTTCTGTGGTAAGGAGTGATAAAAGTGAGATTTGTATTTTTGGGACAGATGACGTCATTTAGCATGTTGCTCGAAGAGTTTATTGTCTGTTCTGTGGTTAATTATAAAATCACTCTAAGTATGGTTTAAGTATAAGTAAAACTTGCGTAAAACTTAAATGCAATTTGATTGTTGAGTAATCAGGAATAAGCTCCACGAAGCGATTATTTTGAGCGTAGATTTTAATGAAGAAATAAATAATGAAGTAAAATGAAGGGTTAAGACGAAGAAAAATGAAAGTATGTATCGAAACTACAATAAACAGATGTTTCGTGCCATTGCCGTCGTTAACCATTGTTGTTTCACTTTTCGCTCTCGTTGAGGTTTTTTTGGAGCTGAAATTGGGCACCTGGCTGGCTGTTGATCTCAATGAAATTGTTCCCCTGAGATTGGGTTGAGGGTTACTAGTTACTACTTACGGTATCCCTACCCACCCCTACTACCTCTGTCCAAAAAGCTTCACTCCGCTGCGCTGTCGTCGTTGTCTTTATTTCACGCATTTTATGTTCTACTACAAACGAGACGCTGTACCTTGCATTGCTGTAGGTTCCTAATTCCATAGTAAAAGTAAAAGTCTGTTTATTTGTAGCACTTTCAATGTCTTGCATGCTGCATTACTTACGAGTTTTTACAGTTTTTACAAGTATAAGGAAATGAGTTTCCCGGCTTTATGGCTTGACTTGTCTGTCCAAAACGAGTACAAATTTACTATAGATTGTAGGTAGAACAGAATACCTAGGTTTTAGGTCTAATAATGGCGCAAATGATTCCGTATGGTTTCGGTGAGTGGTGTCTGGTCCGGATCAAGTTCTAGGTAAAGCCGTGTTATTTTATATGCATTGCACATACTGTCAACCTTGACTCAAGTTAGTTGAACAGGAATCGAAGTGAGGGATGAGCGGACATGTTACTTACTGAAATTCAGGTCTTTTTTGCATGCTTGTTTCCTTTCCTTGAGCACTCGCTACTCGCTCTATGTGGTATTTTCCGAAACAGCTTGTAAAGTAGAGTATCGCGTCATAGCACCCTAACCTTACAAGCTTGTATAGTTTTCCCCTAAAATGCGCGTTTTCAAAGTCGGAATTACCTCATTGTTATGCTGGAATTTGTATTACTGATGGTACTTATTCGGAATGATATGTCTGTCTCTCACTACTCAACTCACTACCATGTTTTATACAGTGAAAGTGGATGGTAGGAAACAGACGAATATTCGAGGCTTGAATGTTCATTCTGTTATTGAATTTGGTGAGGCCAATAGGTAAATAAATAGGAAAAGGATGGGACTCAGAAAGGCTCAGAAGTTCCTTTGACCTCATTCTTTTCCTTTGGGATAGAAGTGGGTTTAGGCTTTGTAAAAACACATGCAATGCCTAAGTGCAGCTCTTTTATGCCTGTCGAAAACCTAGGAAGTAAATAGAAATTATTGACTATTTCGCTCTCTTCATAATCAATACTCATAAAATCCTAGACAGTATATGTATCACTGTATGTATCACTGTGTGTATGGAGTACGCTTATGATTG
>JAQFYT010000090.1:0-38443 GCA_034694925.1 Ceratophysella denticulata
CACCATATTATTACTACTGTAACTGTAGATATAGAACAATGCGTGTGATGCTCCTTCCTGCCAGTCCTGAGCTTTTCGGCTCATTTTTTCACTTTCTTTTCCCCATAAGCCGTGTCTGTCTCGTTTTTTTTCCTTTTGGAGAAAGTGTCCAGTCCAGTCCAAGCCCACGTTGAATTGGACATGTTCCTGTCTGGCTCTGATCTATGTATTTTTCCACACCTGGGAAGATTTAATGCTCAAGGCGTCATGGTCCCTAGGCCTGATAAAGAGGAAGCAATGCATATCATATGACTGGAGAGGTGTCGGGCCCAGAAGCACGGAGGGGATTATTGGAGAGACAGAAGCCCCGTTCAGCCGCGGGTGGGACGGAATGATGAAACGTAGTTGTTATTTTATTTCACACCTCACACCTGTGGTCTCTCTCTCTACAGAAGATTGATACTTTCTCAAGAGAATACATTTTATATTTATTTCCACTTTTTCCTCGTTCTCTGATCTGCATTTACGTGTAGGTATAGGGGTATGTGTCCGCTTGGATGGATAGATCATAGATCAGTGTCGTAGTCAAATTGAGCCTTGGCCATTGGTCCGTGTCATTTACCTTGCAGGAAAATCATTGAACCGAATAGTGAAGATATATATATAGTGAAGATATATATATAGTGAAGATATATCAATGTCCAGGGTTGACTTGGCTTTCCCTCTGGGCTTATTTGAGCTAAGCAATTATGCATTGTTGTCTGAAAACCCCTTTGAGCCTCAAATCCTTTCATCTCCGAAAAAGGCCTTTGAATTTGAATGTCTTTGACCATTGATTTCACTTTCACACGTTTACTTCGTCCAGACATGGCAGGGTAAGCCGAAGGCGATTTTATGCTACGTATTGGAGCACCCTGTACATCGATTTACTAAATCAATTCTGCCTTTGTTACTTGTTGACGAATCGATGGGCATTATGTATTATGTTGAGGGAAAATATGTCATGTGTCATGTATGTATTTGAGAGAAAATTGTTCGGTATTTTGTATTTTGTACTCCTATCCTGAATGAGAGACATTTTAGGGGGAGTGAAAGGTATTGGGTTGGTTAATGGTGATAAAGGGATATGTTTAGGAGCCCTGTCTTCTGTGCATTGTATAGCCGAGAAGAGTGATCACATAAAAAGTTGGAGTCGATAGGAAGTAAGTGGGTAACTTATCTGGAATTATGCTAATGGACCGGAGAGTAAAATATTACATAAAGGCGGAATTTTTGGCCCAAATGTGTCTTAAATTATTGATTTAGCATAAAGGGAAGTTTCTGTCCCTTACTTCAGAGGTTGGAACTTATGGGACTGGCTTAAGCTCCTCCTGTATTAGAATGTGATTTTGAGAAATACACGAACTCTTCTTTCCTACGTCCTATGCCTGCCTGACTACTAGATATGTAGCAACCAGCTCATTGTATTTGGATTATTTAGCAGGAGGGAAGTTATATAATTTCCCCTGTGCAATATAAGGGGTTTCTTCTTTTCTTTTTTTTTCTGAGCATACAACGGTTCGCAGACTTTTCGCTTCGGAGACTTTTTTGTGCTTCGCATTGCTATTGCTGCTGACTAAGCACAAAGTATTTACCTTATCTCAATGAAAATTTATATTTTGAAATGTGAAATAACAGCCAAGAATAAATTTCCTAATTTTTAGTTTGTAATAGTGAGGAGTGTTAACTGAATTAGGGAATTAATACACCTACGACATGGATTGTGAGACTCGAGGACCAGAGTAGTTTTTTCTTTATTTATAAGAGACTCTGAAGATGGCCTGGGAAGGGCTAGAAAGAGCATTGAATTCAGCTTGAAGGAAACGAACCAAGTGGCGTTATTATGGTCGAGCTGAGACTTGAGCATAGGGTCTTAAGCCGACGTGATATAAGCAATCTAATGTTAAAGTTCGGAAAGTAAAAGTACCTACGTTGGGAAGGGAGGGAAGAAAAAGTGAAGAAAGTAGACGGAGAAGTGAGACGATGAGAATTGAGTAAAAGTGTAATATAGGTGGGTGGGTTAGGCCAGGCTACCTATTTTCAGATTCTTTCTTTTCCTTTATCTCACTTTTTTTTGTTTTAGTTCAAGTAGGTATGCGTCTAGACCTGAAATGGAAATATTTCCTGGGTGAAAATCTTTAGGTAAAAGTTTCATATTCGGTGCTTTGAAAACAGTGATTTTCTTCTCGTTCTTTGTACACAGTTGGACATACTAGGATCTACCTACGCATTTGTCTGAGTTATTAGCTTACATCCTATTTCATTTTCAATTTCAGTACCCGTGTAATGTGCGACCTACCGTGTTTTTTAAAGCTGAGATGTAATAAGTTTACAACCTAACCTAACACAAGTTATAATACTTATCTAAACGCGCTTTGTGGCACACTTCAATGGTACCCAAACTTCAAAAGGTTGAGCTGTTACCGTAAGCCATGTACCGCAAAAATTCAGAATTAAGGCCAGGCGTAAATGAATGTGACGCGATAGTTGCCCGCACGGCAATTCAGTTTCCACGGTTTGTCGATGAATCCTGTCTTAATTCGTAATTGCCTGTTAAAGTGGAAATAGTTGATTCAATTAAGCTCAGACTTGAAGGTGCATTAGGCCGAATGTGGAATGTTTTCTTATTCTATGCTGCTAGTAGTCTAGTAGTAGCATAGCTATATACAGTTACAAAGTATTTTCACATTCACTCACACGCCCCGAGAAGTTACAACTTACACAACTACCACCGCGTTTGTCAATAAAGGAAATTAGATTTAGTTTCAACCGCTTCAAACGAACCGAGGGTTCGGAGTTTTTTTTATTCTCCCGTCTTCTCCGTTTTATTCCCAATGACTTAGGCTGAAGAGTGGAGTAAAGTAAAGGCTAGTCCGTAGTGGTTTGGTTGAGGGTTGTAGAAGTGCATTTACTTGAAGCCATTCGCCATTTGAGTCGTCGAAGAGGATTTAGTAGAGAACTGAACGAACTGAACTAGTAAATTTCGAGGATGGACCATGGAAATACTTAAACCCTTTCAACCGTTCCTTTTGTTTGTGGCATGAATAGTTTTCACTTTCACCCATTCTTTGTAGTAGTAAATGTTGAAGAGAGAGAGCGAGAGCGAAGGGGGGAAGGGGTTTAATCAAAAAGCAATGTAGATTTAAATCCATGTTCTGTGTGGGAAACAATGGACCTTCAGCCCATAGGCCCCAAACCAAACCAGAGAAGCATGGAAATTGGAAATGAAGTATGAGGCCATGCCAGGACCAGAGAGGAGAGTCCAGTCCCGTGGTTTTGGATTTTCATGGACTTTCCAATTCGGACCAGAGTGAGGAGAGAGACTAATCAGAATATGAATCAGCATTTAGATGGATAAATAGGAAATAGGGCTATGTGGGGACGGGAGATCAGGATAATTGTACCGGACTCTGGGAAAGTCCTCCGGTTCCGGTAGTTCAATCCGATTTCTTCTGCATGCTCGGCTTCGGGCAGTCGGGCTTACTACCCCTTTTATTGTCCTCGCTCCGCTGCTGAGCTGATAAGTAGGCACCTATACTTTTATTTCCTCCTGTGTGGCTCACTGAAGACTTTCCATTAGATCCAGACGAGAACTACTCCTAGTGTCTTGTCCAGATACTGGGACAATTGAACTGGTGAAAGTTTGAACGTGCAAGAAAAGTGGGTTAAAATGGTTTTTAAGTTGGAATGACACTTGCCGTATTTCTATGCAAGAAACATCTCATTTGTACACCTAGCTGAATTCAGCAAGAACTTTACACGTGTGGTATGGAATGACACTAGCCGCATTTCTTTGCACGAAACATATCCTTTGTGCACCTAGCAGAATTTAGCAAGTACTGTACATGTGTGGTATGCATGCAGCGCCCTCTGCATCTTATTACGGTTCAACCCGAATTACTTAATCTTAAGTGCGTTTGCGAATTTCATATGTAACCTAACCTACCATACTTAGTACTTAAATTCACTTCGATAATTGGGTTAAATTTCGTTGAATTACACGCAGCTAAATTGACGCGATACTCCATGTTCATTGTGAAGATGTGAAACCTACATAGTATCTAGTATCCAATCCACCTTGTCCGTTTTATGGAGTCGTAATATATGAATCCTATTTTCTTTACAACCTACTTCAGCCCGGATTCTGTGGTAGGTAGTAACTACGGGAACGAATCATTTTCTTCCTTATTATGGGGGAAAATCTCTGGTTTCTGGTTCCGGCTACTTATAGATTATGGTTACCTAAATGGAATTGGCAGAAGAGCGGAGGTGGGAGGTGGGTAGGTAGTTTAGGTGGAAGGATGAGTTGCCGTTTGGAAGATGATGTTGGTTTGGGCAATATGGGGATCCGAGATAGTGAAAGTATTGTGAGCCTTCGGCCCTTTCGATAAATTGCACGATGCTCTTCTAATACATCAAGTTGTTGGGGTTGGACGTTGGACCACACAGAAATACAGGGGGGTTCCTAGTATGCAACCGTAGTCTAGCCCTGTAGAAGTTCAGTATGTATATAAGGTACACACATGCATGTGTTTAAGCAGTACTGAATTCCGAAACAGCTCCGCTCTGGTTTTCTACTCAAAGAAATGGAGGCAATCTTGTGTAAAAGGAACGACGAGGCAGAGAATAGTAAGTTTTTTTTTCAAATGTGCGTAAGTGAAAAGTGAAGGAAGGGGAAGGGAGGATCCTCGTGTCGTCGGTCGGAAGTCTCTTTTCACCGAAGAGGGAAAAAATGAATGTGTTAAGGAACATAAAAAAACAGCACAAAACATAGAAAACGTGGAAAATCTGGCGAGGTACATAAAAATATGTGAATAAGTTAGGTTAGGTTTATCTAATTAATTGTAAAATCGTATTTGCCAAAATTGTAAGATTTTCCCAGTTAAATATGTGGACTATGCGTTTAGTCTGTGGTTGTTTGTCCAATGCTATTATACAGTAGTTTGGAACTGTTAAATACATGAATATGACCTAGCTTACGCTCAGGTGATGTGAAATGTTGATATCTTCGGCGATCAAAAATTGTCCCGTTTTCAGGAGAATTGCAGGGTACAGCGATGAAATGTTTTTTACTTTGGAGTTTTTGAACTAGGAAAACGAGATCAAATTAGACAACTGTAAACCTGGTATTCCAGGAAATACATATGAATTTGTTCCGCTCCGCAACATATGTATCTTTTTGGTGAATGTAGTCTATTCGTGAATAAAAAAGAGAGAAAGTGGCTAAAAGTTGAAAAGGTCATGGAAGAGATAGGGAGAAAGTCTGGAGACACATTGAGAAGCCTTGAGTCGGCCTCAGCCTGACGTCCACCTTCCACCCTCCCGCTCTCTCAGTTCAATCCATCCGTAAAGTGGAGATTTATATTCAGACGAGTTTTAATAGAAACCTTGTTTTTTTTTCTTCTTCTTCTTCTTCGTTCTTCGTCTTATTTTTTTCGTATTCTTCCGAGTACAGAGAATTCTGTTGTGTTGTTGTGAATGTTGAATGTTCAAATACTATGAAGGTCTGGTCTGGTCTGTCTCTGGGTCGGAGGAGGCGAGAGTCGAGAGATGTGATGACGTGTGTGTGAGAATCTATCAAAAATCCATTCTTCATGTGAATCACTTCACTTCCACTTACTTAGAGCTCAGGACGGAGACGGGGTTCTCCTTTGGCTTTTTTTTAGGCTGTAAGGAAAGAAAAAATAACGAGAAAGTTCTTTTCTCCTAGTGTGTTCTTTCTGAGCTCCCTAATCTCCACTTGACTAGTCTTCAGACCTTTACGTGGTGTTGCTCGGAGCTTATGGCACAAAACTCCTTGGCTTTTTTCCACTCCCTGTTACTGGATTATCTCTCAAGTTTTTATATATTTTTTATACTTTACAGGGAAAATAATTTTTCATATTTTGTAGTGTTCGAGATTCGTTCTTGTATCGGTAGGTAAGGTAGGTAGTTGTAGGTAGTTTTCCAAGGACGAGGCATGGTTTTATATTTTATATGCGAATTTCGATAGTGGTCCACCCAGAGCAAAATCGCGCCAAATCCATAACATCAGCTAATGGACACAGATATAACACGCACGTCCAGTACCGATACCGACACATTTGCTATGTCCAATTGCTTGTGTTTTGTTCTGATGCATTTCCAGAACCCTAAATTAATGCTAAGCTAATACTTGATTGATTTAAAATACATTTTACGTGTGTAAGCTATTGTAAATACTTGAATTCGGATAGAGTCGAAAGACTATGCCCCAATTGAGCAGGAATTGAACTGGACTGAGCTGACTTTTTCCTGATTTCTGAGATATAAAGATATAATCATAATCATAACTCGTTCCTGTTTTCTGTGCGAATCATGGGAGGGATAGAGAGGGGGTTTGGTGAACGCTTCTCCAGTTCCTTTTTTCTGGAAATGGAGAGTTATTTCTCTGAGGGAAATCTGTAGGGAGTTGAGAGATGATGAAGATTGGTAGCCTCCTAACTCCTACAGTGCTTACTCCTGCCTGCTAGAGAAGACTGGATTTCTGGTATTGACGTTTGGCTATAGGGATAGACGTGTATATTGTTGGTTTCGGTATTTCGTATTAGGTATTGGGTTGGGATATCCGACTCAAGTAATATATGAAGTCTTTGGAACTGCAGATAAGCTATGTAGGCTAGAATCTACTACGTCCGAGCTTATACCAAAAACCAAAATACCAGGAGCTGGAAGAATAGGCGGTTGTGTAAGGTTTTTTGTGGGGAAAGTTGAGTGACAAGGTGTTAAGGGTGAAGCAGAGTTTGTATACTGTAAAGGAACAGTAATAGTTAATCTTTGAAAAGTCAGGCAATCTGAAACTTCAAACCTACAGGAAGCCTTACTGATGTGTATTTTTTTGCCTACACAGGCATAAGAAATTGACATCTGGTTTTTTGTACTGAATACGTAATACGTAATCCAGCATTAGTATTATGTAATTCTAATGTTCCACGTGTAGATAAGGTCAAATACGTCTGTTGTCTTTGGCAAAGCAATTCTTCACATGATTCTGCGTGGGTTTTTTTATTGGGAGAAAGTTGGATGTTAGATGACAGTCCTACGTAAGTAGGTGTACTCTAGTTAGCCGATTCCGTAATGCATTATTGGAGAAGCCTTGTTTTGACCCATTCAACCCACGCAACTTCCAACCTACATAGATTAATTGCTCAGGAGCATTGTTTCACAAATCAGCTAGAATTTCTACATAGCTATCGCTAAAATTCAAACTATAAGAGAAGCCTTAAACGTGTGTTTGAGCAGCTAAGAATGCTCCAGCCTTAATTTGATTTGTTGTGTGTTGTGTGGTTCTCAAAGGTAGATAGATGATGGTGCTATGATATGCTCGAGCTTTGGACAACGGAAGAGGAGTTTCATGAGAGATTCCTGAAAGATGAGTCAATTCCCTTGCGCTCACCACTCTGTGGCCTGAACTTTCTTCACATTATAAGAATCTTGAGTCCTGAGAACCTAAAAAAAGCTGGAGCGTCGTGTGCCTAGAAATCGGCTGGAGGGGGTTTTCATTTCGTTAGAACCAAGTAGAAGTGTTTTTTTCTAGGATGATTGAAGGATGAGATATGAGATGAGACGTTGTAGGTAGAATAGTTATATATCTATAGTAAATATTTTATATTTTATACTTAGGTACCCAGATTTCTCTTGTAGCGTAGATAGGTATACTTACTTACGTAGTTACTTGTATCCCTAGTTCATAGTTGCCTTGTGTTTGGCTGGAGTTGGAGGGGACAGAGATTGAAATTTTTTGGGATATTTTTGAGTGACAACGAAAAGGGGAAGGAAGAAGAAAGTAACCTGCTTGTCAGCAGCTTGGGACCAGAGGGGGTTGACCGCTATTGAAAAACGCACTTTTCATAAAACTTTCACCGCGCAACTGTGGTTGCTCCCAATTTTATGATATTCATAAGGAGATATCGGCACAGACGGACAGACCGTATGAGGTTGTCAATCCATAAGACCCTTCTGGTCCAAAAACTCTGAAGGTAGGAGCTGGAGTCTCAGCAGGAGGGAAAAGCAGGGAAAATTCGGTTGACGTCCTCCGGTGCTTCGTGGAAAACCAGCAAGCGGCTGGCTATGAAGGTTTCTGTTTCAGTGTTTCAGGTTATTTCCCTCATTTCCTAGCCCTATCCATCAGCCCCCGTGATCATTTATGATTCATTGTCGGCTTCAGAGATTGGTCATTGTGATACTGTGTATTGTCAGGGTGTAGGGGGGCTGCTGGTTAACTCATTTCTACTGCATGTAGGCAAATTAGATGAATTCCTCGTCGATTTCGAGGAATAATTTTGATTCTAAGCATTAGAATAAGAAGCAACCTAACTTGTACAGACTTTATTGATAGTCAAAACTGAATATAATTCTTTTGTCACGCTGCCGCCACGGCGCTGCTTTGAAATACTTGCATTATACCAGTGAAAGCAGGAATCACTATTATTGCTTTTACTTCCCGGTGAAATCTGCAGAGCTTCACGGGTGAGTTTTTTCTCCGAATCCTAACTTCAGCTCAGTTAGAATGTGAATGCATTCTAATACCATTAGAACAGCTCTCAGGCAGAGGTTTTAGTGCTGAGTCGGCATGTATTATTCTGTTATTAAACCACTATTCTACGATGCGGTGGTCTGGTGACTTGGTTCCATGGCCAGACGTCTATTGGCTTTCTCCACTGTAGTAATATATGGGTATATTTCGAGATTTTTAAGCTGAAGACAGTTTTATGGGCTACTTGGTACTTTTGCCTGTCGAGCACCGTACCTGTTACAGTGGAGTATGGAACAGGTCAGATTGTATCCAGCCAGGGGGTAATGGATGAGATAACATTTAGCCCCTCTGTGCATATGTAAAGAATGGTAGGGATATTTATGTGCCTGCTGCTCGATGTCCTAGACCTAATATTTCAAAGTTGTACAAGGTTCCATCCAAGTAAGTTCTCAAGTTTTCATAGAGAAATATGTCTGATGTGCGGTTCTGACTGAGGAGTCACTTTCTCCTGTCACCGCGGCTCCTTAGCTTTAACTTCCTACATAGTGAAAGATATCTTCTTTTCCTTCTGTAGAGAGGTTTTTATTAAAAGTTTTTTTTTTTTTCACAGGTAGACTTCATGATTGATTATTGTGAGCTAAACATAGACAAGGACAAATTCCGTGACATTGATATATTTTCCGACATGGGTTTTTATTCATAAAACTTTATTTGAAGAAAATACACAGTCTGAAACTACTTTTCACCGTCAGCTTTCTCTGGGATTAATAGAGTCCAGAACTCCTATGTATTTCCTTGAACGAGACTGAATACTGGATGGAATTTCACTTGCTAGGCAATTCTAGTGTCATTTCCTATTCGTATGTTGCGGTTTATTTGGATTTGTGGTGGAATTGTATCTGTACCGGTACTGTTACTTTACAGATTTACCGTACCGATTTACATCTGCAGAACCTCAAGTTTACCGTAACCTATACAGACTCCAGTCCTATTTCTCAAGTTCACCCACACTTGAGTCGAGTTTGGAAGTGTGGAAGGTAGAAGTCTATCTATAATAGCTATAACATAAAGTTAAAGTTCTTTTGCATTTTAATGACACTCCGTCTTTCTCCCTTATGGACCCGGGTATAATATTCCCGTTGTCAGGCTCATCTATCTACTCCAATATTATGGAATCTTCAAAGCCTGTCCTAATGTATTGTTCGTGTAGGGTCCCGAAGGGAATATTTACCCTGTGAGAGTCTCATAGTTTTATGACTAGTGTCAAGTCAAAGGAGATACACGAGCAGTGTACAGATACAGAGTACAATGTGGTGAAAGTGAAAGTATGGATGGAGATCCTTGCCCCATTCAAATTTCAAATTCCGCTCTTTCCCTCTCTCTCTCCACTTTGGGTAGTGTTTAAATGATTCATTCATGTAAAGAACTATTATCATTTCACGTTACATTAAAGTTCATGGAATGGTAATGAGGGATCATTCAATTTCCACTATCCTTCTTAAGTGAAAGTTAAAGGGCTGCATTTCCTTGAAGGATCAAATGACACGTGGACTACTTAGTTGTTAATGGATGACGACTGGTGACGTTGGGTGAATTCCATTCATTAAAATTCTAAGAGATCTGTACTGTCCTGTGTACAACTGCGGAGCTGGAATATGTGAATATTTATGTTCGACTTTGGTATTACGACTGAAATGTTAGAGGTAATGGACACAATATAGGTACCTACATAAATTGGTCTTCCAGTTAATTTCCGTCCTTCACGCTCATGTACACGTGTAATACATTGTGTAGTGCCAATTCTTGCGAATTATCGCTAATACGAATTATTTATTTGTCGACGCCTAAGCCCCATGAAGACACGAAAATGAACAATGAATAGAAAAAAATTAAAATGTATCTATTACGAAGGTTAGCCAGAATTGCTTCCATAAGCTAGGATTACGGGTTCCGCTGGAATTTCGAGTTTAAGTACAATTTACAACCTTAAGTTTTTCAAATTTAGCTGTTAAGTTTTGTTTTAGACACAATTCCACAGACTTTTCCTGACCTGAGCTGACAGTGCAGAGTGCATGTTCCTCCGTACATAGTATGTAAGAGTATTTGAACTGAAAGGAAAGTTGTCATCATGGTGCAACTGGGATTAGTTCGAACCAACTTAAACTTAAGTGATAAAGCTCCTGTTTCCGTTGCGACCCGCTTCCACCGGCAACTGAGCTGAGGTGAAAGTAGTTTTATAGTCCCCGGCTCCTACAAGTACGGTACACGAGAGAGCTGAGTTCTCAAAACTCAAAAAATGAGCCTGAAACTCAGCGTTCTACTACGTACACTGACTGAAAGTTGGGCTTAATGTGTTTAGATTGAGAGTGTGTACCTGAGTCTGAGTCTTGGCTGGGCTTTGGACGATTGGGAAGTTACTAGTACAAACTAGAGTGAGGTTGAGTCCGGGAAAAGGTTTTAGGTTTTAGCTCATGTTCTCCCTTAAAGTTTGTCATGTAATGCATATTTCATTTTCAATTTACTGGGGACCTCTGGCTCCTGCTCCACTGCAGAGGCTTCTTTAGCTATGTATTTTTATTACTGTCTTGGTGGTGGAAAAACACGGGACAGGGAGAGGAAAGGTCTTTTGTATCTCTAACACACACGGTAATGGGATTCCGGTTCTTGACATCGTGTTTGGCTGGGCTTTACCAACATATAGGAGTGTCCTTACAGGATATCTCATTGTTTCCTGGGTGGTTTCGTGTTGTGTTATATTGTCTACGCTGGTCTAAGCTATTTGAATGGGGTGAAAGCAGTAAATATATTTAATGTATGTCTCCGGAGTATTTCCTTTGTAAATGTATCCAGTCATCAATTGAAAAACAGGTAGACTGACTAGTTACCTAATATCTCCGAAGTGATATCAGACCTGAAGATGAGTTGTAAACAGATACATGCCGTCCTTTGTTGCGGGATTCGGTTGAGTCATGTAGGTAAAACTATTGAAGTACTCCGTTGTAGCTTGTGTTAAGGCTGTTTTAAATTTTTGTTTCAGTATGTTAGGAACGGTTTCAGTTTCGCTTTCGCGAATACGCAATTAGATCCCATGCAATAAACATTTGTATAGGCATAAGCATAATTAAAGCATAATTAAAACAGGAAGGTATTTTGTGTGAACATCAACTGATGAGTTTGGCCGGAATTCATAAATGTAAAACGACCTTAAGTTGGGCTGTTTCTCTACCAGCATTTATTTGAACCTTTTAGTTTTGTCCCAAACTGGTTTAGATCCAATTTCGAGTCTGTTGTTGTTTGGGTTTAGGCTTTCCATGTCTCCCACTTGGAGACCACCACGTACAAGGTGGATGACATGTAGCTCCATCGGATTACTCTATACGTCCTGCGTTGGGTTATACTGTGGGAGATGTGTAAAATGTGCGTCGTGTGGAAGGAAATACCTCCTTGTCACTTGAGTCCCGTGACACTTTTTTAAACAGCTTTACGTGCTACCTGGTATAGAGCCTGGTTTTAACTCCAGAGAGAATCATGACTCGAGGCCCGGGAAACGGCTTAAGGACTGATGTGAGTGTCGGCCTAAAGTAGATTCGATTATCCGTAATGGCAGGTTAATCAGGAGGCAGTGGTAATGTGGACATTTTTTTTCACAATCAAGTTCTTCCCCTGTCGTCAGGCGAAAGTGACTTCTATGTCCGTTTTCCTGCTCGCCACGTCAGTTCATTCTGAACGTCTTGGTTTTTTGATGACTCAAACGCCTGAGCAATTTTCTAGCTTTCTTCACTGTCATTGACTCGTGGAGAAACCTGTCCATATCTCGGAACTAAACCGAAATCGCTCGTTTCACCGAGAGTTTAAGAGTTTGTCAAGCTAATGATGTCTTGGTGGGTTTGGGTATGGATAGGATTCAACAAGCCTGTTAAATGGTGAAGTTAGTATAGCCAAGCCAAGCCAAGCTAGGTCTGATTTTTTTGTCGTAAACGTAGCGCGACAGATGCTCAGAGAAAATTCGGAACATCATGCTAATTCTATTTAAGTTAAAGCTGATTCTCCTTGAATGTATTTATATAGAGACCGCTGGAACCGGTCCACGCGGATAGTCCATTGTTTAACCATTAATGGGTTTGGCGCGAATTCCAAATTCAAAAACTGTCTTAAGGTTAACGTGGAGTTAGTTGCACTAGCACTCTAGCACGTAACGTAAAATACGTGCCATTGCAGGTAGGATGGACAGGCGCGACCGTCCGAAGGTGAATGTATACGCCATCTAGGGTATCCACTTACACGCCAAATTCGGCGCAAATTCCAAACTCAAACCCCAACTCAATCTGCTGCATGTTTCACATCAATTTTCAGGATATTTCGACAATTTACTGGTGACTTGTTAGTTTAAAATTCGAGTTAGTCTCAACCAAGAAGACAAAATCCGTATTTTGTGTCGTCTCGTGTCACCCGTGTGAACCGTGAAAATGTCGCAGAATTCCTTGGCACACCCTGGCTTGGCTTTGGTTCTGAACAGCCGGGTAAGGTATCCTCTATAATAATGTGAAGCTAGAAGAGTAGATTTAAGTGGGAAGTAAAAGGAAAGTGTGGGGAAGAAGAGACAAGGAGACGCACGTACATTGTCAAGTCTTCTTGGCTGATGTGCGTGGTGTGTTGAGAGACGAGGACGAAGATATTACGATTATACGAGCCATACAATAAAATGAAATGATGATGCTGATGTTGATGAGGTCTTCTCTGAGTTGTTGCCTTCCTGACTAGCTCCAATTTTAGTAGATTTTGTTCCGAGTCTATCAAGGACTTTTTTACTTACCTACTTACTTTACTTTCATTCCCTTACGGTTGACATTTACACAGCTAACACAACTAGACCCTTTTTACTTTTTATTTATTATTGTCGGTTACTTTAACACTGCTTACGCATTACATTATGGAACATCCGTCGGTCTGTAGGTAATTCATAATTCGCTAATTCGTAATTTCTCGAATGACATGTGCTCAGGTGAAAGCACGCTTGGTGAAAGTTCGGGGTTACCTTCACACGCTAGGGTGAAAGTAGCGCTGTGCAGTTGGCCTATAGTTCATAGTTGAAAAGGTGTTGTGCAGGGTGTAATTTGCGATTTCGCCCAGTTGAGCGAAAGTTTATTTGTATGGAGTTAAGGTTACGTGTTTTGCATGAGTGAAAGCTACAAGACACGTGTGGGTAGGTTAGTTAAAAACTTTGGGATATCATGATTGGTAGGTGTGATTGATTCGATTGAAATAGAAAGTTTGGTTCTGTTACGTGTCTGCTAACTGAAGAAACTATGCATTATTCCGTGTTTGGTAATTGGTGAAAGCACGATGCAGTGTATTTTAGGTGAAACTTAGTTGAAATGCATATGGTGTGGCCTACAATGCATTGCAGGCAGAATTTGGCATGGAACCGTACCACAAATCCCACTAATTCAGTCGAAGAGATAATGTTTCCGATTCACTGAACTATTTCTGTTTACTGTTCTGCATTCTGTTCCTATTGAAAGAACTCTGCTCGGGGAAATTATAGTTCTACTCGGAAGTGAGGTCAATAAAATTTTAGGCTTCCGGCTGACCATTTACGAGTGAATGGGAATCGGACTTTCACTTGGATTGACTATTGTATTGGGCTTACGAGCTTATTGCCTTTCCCTATCCTTGACCATTTATGTATGTTCATTCAGTCAGATCAGTTCTGAATTAAATGGAGAGTGATAGAGGCGATAGAAGAAAATACTTACGACTTTCTCTACGTCATTCGGTTATCTTGTCTTGCCTGACGATGCCTCTTGGTTTTGGTTCTGGAAAATTCCTCTGCGATGCTCTCAAGATTCCAATTATTGTAATGTGTTTTGTTCAGGTCGGTGAAGTGAAAATACATAATGTGTTGGTGTTATTATTAGGGATAAAACCTAGGTTATGAGACAATAAAAGTGTTTTAAATATGTGCAATTTACAGCTGGGTGCTAAAGTTTGATGTATCATATTATGATGGTATTTATTAAGTGTCATTTTGAGTGGTTTTCTAATGTCTTTTTTATTCTTTGTGTTTCAGGAGGTGGGAAGTATTATTGGCAAGAAAGGAGAAATTGTGAAGAAATTCCGGGAAGAGGTAAGTTCATTTTTACACCCATTGCCATTACCATTAGTGTACTATCGTTTATCTGTATCAAAGAATTCCATTAAGAAATTAACACCACACGTGCATACGGACAGGAAGTACAATTTACACGGGTGTTTGAGTTCAATATCTGCGCAGGCTTCTAAATTTTTTTAAAGGTACTGTCCTGGGTAGATCTATTTTGGTGCTTAATACCAAGCCATATTAATTAGTCTCTTCTCTAGTGACAATTCTAGTTTGTCCGCGGTTCAGAGCTAAAAACCTAAACCCTAATATGAATAGGTTCAATCATGAGCTAGAATGAGGTACGAATACGAGGAACATCTGTGAGAGCTCCGAAATTGAATTCAATATAAAAGACAGGCGGGAGCTACTGGGGTTAGGCGAGGGGGATGAATATATGTCTTTCCTGGAATTCCGAGGTTATTTAGACGTATAATAAATACATGCCTGGAGTTCCATTCCAATTCCAACATCCAACCTTTTCAGGGAACAACGAGGCAGCCTAGGCTTTGAGGCTAATGTTAATGTGGAGCTCTAGTATAGCCATTCATTTATTTTGACACAATGTGAAATGAGGCTTAAGGCAAGGTGATAGAATTTGTGAATTTAGCTACTACCCACTTTCACTGTTTCACGAGCCATTCTACAGGGTCGCTCATAATATCCGTTAGGGTTGGTCGCAGTACCGCATTTTCTCGATTTCACGTATGTCCTATTTAGTTTTAGTAGGATTTCGGCGAATATGAGATTCAAATTCCAATGCGGTCAAAGGCTTTTGACCGACCCTGTACATTGCAGAAGCGGAGCAGTACCCTAGCCAAGAGACTTCCTTCCTGTTACTCCTAGTTTCTAGTACCTACCTATTTGATATCTTTGTCTTTTGCCCACCACCGAAGTTCTTCTTCAGAGGCTTTTCTTCTTCTTGCTGGTGCTTTCGAGGTTGAGACGAGAATTTAATTCCGTAATGGGTTTTGAGTAATATTTCATTTGAGTTTAGACTTGAGCTGAACTGAAGGAGACAAATACTCTGTTTCCTTCCTTATACTTATTCTTGTTATTTTTTTTTACTTTGGAGAAAGCAGGAGAAAGGTAGACTCTAAATTTGGAATTCCAGAATACGGAGCAGGATTCGGGCATTTTTTCGATTATGTTTTGTTTCTTGTTTCATTTATTTGATTAAAAAATATGATATATTGAAAAATACCTTCATTTCCATACCAGAACGTTTGGCACGCCTCCATGCCCCAAGCAAGATATATGCTAAATCCTGTCTACTTTGCCTGGATTTGGATTTTGTCAAAACTTGAGCTATGGGGCACAGTTATTCTTAATTTGTGTATGGTATGCGGCGGGTATGATGGCATATGGACCTTCAACCTCCCTTGAGAAATTCAGTTAATGTAATGTTGTAGTTGTCTGTAGAATGTAATATCGTTCTCGTTTGACTTGACTTGGCTGACTCGATCCATGGTTCTTGGTTGTTCGTTCTGGATACGCACTTGTGCTTAGGAAAGAATAATGGATGGGTTTTTGGATGTAAAAAGCTCTGCGCCTGAGGCAGACAATTTTACAAATGTTCCATGTTCTCTTTGGCATGTACTCTGCTCTGTTCTTGTGCTCTTATGTCAATAGTGATTAGAGCTTTGTAAATGTGAATGTAAGGGAGGGAGGCTGGGAGCTGCGGGAGTTGGTGTTGAGAGTTTGTTTATCTTTGACAGATCCGTAATTACGCTTATCTTCCTTCAGTTTTTGCAGCGTAAACAACAAATACCCCGACAGCATTCTGTGTGCACTTGTATTACTATTTCCAAATACATAAAAATATATGTCGTGTAATTTTAATGGTTATTTAGGAAGTACTTCGCAAAGCGTGGGAACGGCAGAATTTTTAATATCATTTGTGATTGTGAGTTTGGACCGACAGCAGAGTGTTGACAGATGATAGTTCATATTTAATTGCTAATTTCATTACAATTTGCCTGCGCACAATACAACGAACGATGAGCTGGCTCGGTTACTTTCAAGTTATAACCAACAGAGCCAGGATTATGAGCACTAGCATAAAGGATAGGCAATGTACACAGTAGTCCTAATGCAGTTGTCCGAAGAAATATCGCGTGTTGCGTGAGTATTTCAAGGAATTGAGCGTTTCAACACTTGAGCCAACCCAATTGACATGTAGATAGATGTGATGTGAGATATCCAGATGGTTGTCAAATTAGGAGTCATGCATCACTACTTGCAGTTTGCAGGAGTGCTAAAGTAATCAGAGAGTGAAAGATGGATATTTGATGGATGGACGTAGACCGCAGCAGCAGTAACAGTCTGTCTGTTCGATCTAGTCAATTACCCCACTTCATGCTAGATATCTATTGTTTTATGTTATGTCTAGAAACATGGTATGTATGATGCTGTTTGTATATAAACAAGTTGTTTCTCTTGTCTATTTTCCAGTCTGGAGCCCGAATCAACATCAGTGATGGATCATCTCCAGAGAGAATTGTCACCATTACAGGGAATACAAATGGGATTATCAAGGCATTTGATCTCATTTGTAGGAAGTTGGAAGAAGTTTATGTAAGTGGAAGTGGTGTAAGTTCAAACCTATTTACAAGTCCTTCCCTCAATGGTAACTGAAGATGAGGGTTTTGTTATGAACCCAACTTCAGCATGCCATTGGGTTGTATTTTTTTCATTCTTATAATTTTAGACTTAAGTATCTTTATTTCGTGACGCGACAATTGGGTGAGCGACATTTCGAAGAAATTTTGATAATGTGGACCTAATGTATAAATAATAAATCTCTAATAAAAAACCTAACCACCCTATGTAATGTTTCCTTATGTAAATTACGAAATATCGACAAAATACGACTGCTGGCATTGCAATTCCGACCAATTGTCATCCACCGAATTGCCGCGAAATTCTGACTACATTTCACGTGTCGATTATGGCTTATGGCTGCACAAATGCAATAGGTACAGACAGAAAGAATCTAGAGACTTCCTGGCGCCTGGCCTGGCTATATTTTTTTTTTGCATGCAGTTTCGCTCTGAGAATGAGTAAAAACTCAAAGAGCATTAATATGGATTAGTTTTATATGTGTTTTTGCACTGGTTGTAGTCCATAAATCAATCAGGTTCTCTAAGCCTCCTTGTGGTTTTATTATTATGGTTTTTGTCTTCATTTATTTCTTCGCAGAATTTGCCAAAAGCTGACAATGTTCCAAAACCACCAATAACACTACGTCTCATTGTCCCAGCCTCACAATGTGGTTCGTTGATTGGGAAAGGTGGGTCCAAAATCCGGGAAATACGGGAGGTAACGGGTGCCTCCATTCAAGTAGCATCTGAGATGCTGCCGAATTCGACTGAGAGAGCTGTGACCATAAGCGGAATGAGTGATGCCATTACCAAGTGTATCTACCATATCTGTATGATCATGCTTGAGGTGAGTGAAAGTGGAAGTGGAAATGGTTCTCCAATCAATTTCGTAGATTGGTTATCGTCATTTCGTCTTGGACGGTTTAGGCTACACATTTGATCTTGTGATCAATCGGTGGTCTCGCGGTTACGGATATTATCGGCAGTACGGGCTGTACCTTGTGGCCTGAATTCCTACCGCAGATTTTAATTCATTTCATAATATATTCCTATATCTTGTCACAGTGTAAAATTCCATAAGAGAAATTGGTGACAAATGACAGCGGAATCTGTCCAAGACGAATTGAGTTGGGCTCAACCGAATCACTTTAGTTCATAGGAAGAAATAATGGATATTTTCTGTCGACAGAGTCCACCAAAGGGAGGAACCATTCCATATCGTCCTCGACCCGGTCCCAACGGACCTGGAATGATGATGGGGCAGGGCGGTGGTGGAGGTGGTTACGGGATGCAGGGCAATTATGGAATGAATCCAGCAGAAGTAAGTCGAGCAGTCTCTTCTTCCTCCTCCTACCTACAATATACAATACCGCCACAGCCATACTAAGTTCTTATGCGATCTACAGCACTGGGGTCGCACACTGCATGTAGCGTTAGCTTGAGATTTTGTTGCGTTAATTTAATATCTGTACAATAGGTTCGGTTAGATACAAAATGGACCAAACTGAAGAAACCTAACGTTACAATGACTAGAATTTATGTGGGATCTTAGGACTGTAGATCGCACATGCAATCCTTACCAGCATACATATACACTACCTACGCTACTCGTTGTCTAATCGTACTTCAAATCAAGTTGTATATTTTATCATGAAGTTGTTTGAAGTGGTATTTCCTTTGATCAACCAGAAAACAAGGAGTCGAGTAGAGACACACAGAGAGAGACGACTGACTTTCAAAATGAAAACGTGACTTTCTCCATGCTTTCTCCTTCTGTGTATAAAACCAGCATAGACTTTGTTTTCCTTTCCCTTTAGTTGACTCCTGAAGTGTCTGTCTGTCTGTCTGTCTCGGAAAGTATTATTGTCAGAGGGTGAGAGAGCATTGTACCGGCACAGACAGGAGTCGAAGAGTTAAATCCTGTCTTGTCTCACCCTAGCTTTAATCTTTGAGAACTGTAGCTGTAACGGTCTACATATTGAATAGGAGAGATGTGGTATGTAGATAAATAAATACCTTGTATTCCTTATGTTTGGATAGACTATAATAAAGTTGTATGTGTACTGTATTCTTGTGGTAGTGTCTGACATGGTCGTGTCAGCTCTCAGCTCCTTTGTTTTCTGAATAAGAATTTGAAATTAGGCTATTCTCGTATATTGAATATCGCCAGTATGGCTCGTAGTGCTAGCCTATAAGAAAGAAACTAAAAACCAGACCCATTTGTCAGGCCCCGAATGACAAGAATGAATAAAACTCTGATTCTGATTCCTAATTTCATTACATCACGTCACTTTGTAAAAATAAGACTCCACAACTGAATGGTGATGATTTTTTTCCTTGTCTTTGCAGCAAATGGGTAAAATGGGTGGTTCCCCATTGGCTGGACTGGCTGCTCTGGGACTTGGTGGCATTGGCGGTGGTCCAAATGCTGGACCAGTGAATCCTGCAGGTTGGCATCATTTACTCTTTCTGTCTGTATTCAGTATTGTGGCCTGTCTAGTCTGTCCGCTCTATTCCCATGTGTTAAATGAGTGAGGCCTTTCTCGAGATCGGAAAAGATAACTCGAGTTGAAATCTTGGAAGAGATGAAGACGAGCTAGTTCCAGAGACGGAAGATGAGATGAGAGACGGAAGCTGAGCTTTTATGTTTTAGCATTTTTATGGAAAGCTTTATTGCCCACTGTGAATAGAAGAGAAAACCTGGGTACTGGAATATTCTACGATCTCGTGATCGCTCAGTTTTTGTCTAACCTAACTTTTACCTGAATGTTGTTGTTCGTTTGTTAGGTTAGGGTAAAGTATGTGACCCCGGGATCGCAGGCAATAACCAGGGTATACAGCCACCATGCATCCCATTCCATATCTCAGCATTTCAATATCTGGTGGTAGATGGTGGAGGATTGTAAAGTAAAGCATACGTGGCCTTCGTGTGGTAAAAGTATGATATGCATGGGTGGGGACTGACGGTAATAACTTTTGATTACCTTCCGTCGTCCCTGGCTTGTCCTGTCCATGTCCGCCTCTTTCAATGGCTCTCAGCTCAGACCTCTACCTCGTTTGTGGAGATGATGTGACGGAGTTATCTCTTAAAATTTATTGTCCAATCCCCTTCAGAGAAAAATATAAAAAAAAAGCTGTCTTAGTTTTATTAGTCGAATTTCGGAATGTCCCATCGTATTGAAATCCGAGTTTGAGGGCTTTTTGGGTGGGTCTCGCATAGAGTAAAGCGTTATTTTACTGAATTTATATCGAATTTTCCATGGACATTGAAATGCTGCTGCTGGGATTAGCTGGAACTCGTGGGTGCTCGGTTTATCGCTTTTTTGCATTTTATGCTAGCTTTACCTAGAAGAACCTAGGACCCTTAAAATAACAAAACTCGTAAAGGAAGCAGTAGGTACACGGGTATTATAATATGATTTATGATCTTTTTTGCAGCTCCGCTGGCGGCATTGGCAGCTCTGGCTGGTAGTCAGTTACGCACAGGAACCAATCGTCAGCAGCCCACTCAACAGAATAATCATGTGCAACAGGAGATGGCAGTTCCCAATGAGTTGATTGGTTGTGTGATTGGGAAAGGAGGAACGAAGATTGCGGAAATCCGGTAAAATAACTTTCTTTCCTCAATCTGTTTTGAATGTTAGTTTTTCTATGAATTCTTTACTGAAAAAACAAGATCAGGCGAAACCAGGCTATTTAGACCGACTCGGCTTCTTGGGATTGCGTAATTCGGTTTCGGTGCCGATACGATCCGGTGATCACATACTTTTTTCACGTAACCTAAGGGCCATAGATAATCACATTTGTTTAGGTTATGTTATAGAACTGCGCGATCATGGATCGAATATGACACGTATACCGGAAATTGAACCCAAACATTGACGGCGGCATGTCATGCCGGTATACTGGTAGTATACCTATCTCGGTTCTCTTGACTTGACGTTATGGAACTGGAGAGAGTACATAATCTCTTCACTGTACCTAACATTGACATAAGCCCTGATGTTCCTCCTGTCATAACAATGTAACGTAAATATTTGGATGAGCTAACTCGAGTTGGGATTGGATTTAGAGACCGGAGGATGAGTCTTCCGTAACGGCTTCTTCAGCTTGTGTCAGTGCCAGGGCCACCGATTCTGGGTTTCTTTTTGAAAAGCCGTCAAAATCCGGTCTCTTTACCTCTCCTTCGATTAATATGTAATCTCTTCTGCTAATGCACCTTGACTTGATGTCAGGTTTATTAAACTTTCACTGGGATATTTTCAGTCATTTTAAGTTTGTCTTTCTCAATCATGGCGTACCAAAGAATGCACTATGTACCGAACCGATTGCTGATGCGATCTTTGTATTGTAAATCAAGCATTGCAGTTCGAATTTCGAATAGGTTTAACGTTCCAAATTCAAGGCGTCAAACGTCCATATGGCAAGGCAATCGACATTATATGGAATTAAATGCTAATTCCATGACCTCTCTGTTTTATTTTAGGCAAATCAGTGGTGCCATGATACGGATCAGTAATTCAGAGGAGTTACGTGAGGGCTGTACGGATCGTGTCATCAGTATTACTGGGAATCCTGACTCCGTTGCATTGGCTCAATATCTTATCAACATGAGGTACGTCATATCCTCACTCTTACTTTACTTACTTAATGAACCGATCTGGGAGAACGATAATGAAATACTCAATTTTATTCTTGAGCCTCTGCCAACAAAACTTTTGGGTTCAAAAGGAAATCCTTAAATGAGACACTATACTGTACATCGGAGGCAGAGACTCTGTCTCGTCTCTGTTCTACCCTGCCCTGTTCAGAGCAGAATCTAGCATATTATTTAGACTTGGGGGAATTCCTAGATTCCTAGGTAGGTAGTAGTTCGTTTGGGATCGGAACTTTAGAGCCTTACTTACTTACTATATACATAGTATTACTTGGGTACTAAAAACTAAAACTTTCATTCCTCTTTCCCTCCCGGTCCAAAGTTTTTGCTTGATTTTGTTTAAAATATTCATTTTCCAAATATTCCATGACCTAGTCTCTTTCATTTTTCCATAAGATACTCGGGGCTCCCGTAGGGCTATTCAGGGTTCAGAAATTCAAACTTTCCCCTCATGTACATCAACGTATTAGTTTTCGACTGGGAACAATTCTGTGAGCGACAATTCGGTACATATGTAAAATGATCACCAATGCAATTTAAAGTGTAATAACGTTTCTTTTTATTTTTGTGTAAATCGTAGCGTTAGGTGTTAAGCTCATTTGGAGCAACATGTGAACAGTAAACAGAGAAAGATTTCGTTAGGATAATTTATAATGTAAATGTAAGGCGAATTGATTAGGTCAATGAGAGTCTGCAATGGGCCCGATTTGTGACCCGAGTGGCCAATTAATCAATAGTAAGTCAACTCGCTCAAAACATACATATACAAGGCGAATTAATTGGGCAGGTTAGCGTTATTTTCTTGGAAAGATGTTGGATTTAATGAGCTAAGGGGTTATATACTAACTTATCAAAACTTTCCATTGTTACCGAATTGTCGCCAAATACCGGCTTCGTGGCTAGTTTAGTTGGTTATTAGAGCACTAAAATATTCACTGGCTCCTCCTATGAACCCGTCTAGTGTGGAGTTGCAGAAGGCTAATCTGGATGCACAGAAGGGTGACGGCGGGTCCCCGAATGGGGGGACAGTGGCTACGACGGGTGGGCCAAGTGGGGGTGGTGGGAACGTTAACAACTCCCTTCCTCCTCTCGCCAAGCTCCTCACGAATCCTATCCTGAGTCAACTCAGCTCCTTGGGAAGTCTGGGTGGGCTGAATGAGCTCCTGGGCTCCGGGAATCTCCCGCATGGCAGTTCACAGATCCAAACTACCGGCGTCCATCGTCGCCCTCACAACTCCTTCCCACCCAAAATGAAAATGTCCGGCTCTCCACCGCCCAAACCCAAGAATGAACGCAACAAGTTTGCTCCTTACTAAAACCAAACAAAAATAACCAACCACCCTCCTCGCTTCCCACCAAAAACCAAACCACCAACCTTTTTCCAGGTTCAATTCTCTAATTGGCTGAAATTCAATCCCTTAAGGCTACTAAAATATTTTGAATTTTCGTGGTATGACGTAATTATAGACAATGGACAAAACATTGTCCAGCTCCAGCTTTACGTTACCGTTCGTAATGAACGAGGTTCTTAGGTTTCCAACGACGTATGACACATTATACGTCTAATTTCATCGGCCATTAGGAACGCTCACGTCATACCGCCTGAATTCAAAATACGAAAATAGTCTTAATTCCCTCTTTGTAAATATGTAGTCAATTTGTGAGGTCAGGAGGTCAAGAGCTCAGTTTTTCCCTTTTTTTGTGAGCATAGGTAACGACAACGGTTTATCTATTAGAGACTCCCAAAGAGAAAAGAAAGCTTTAGCAATACCGTAGCGTTAACGTTGTCCTACTGTATACTTACTGTAGATTATATTATACCTCTGACGAAGACCTGTTTCAACTATCCTGTTTCAACTACTTATTATATTCATTAATATAATTCTTGACTCACTGAAAAAAATCCTGTACCGTGTATTGTTAGACCTAAATAGTTAATGTTTATTTACAGTTAGCTCAGATCCTATTCAATATTTTGTTGTGTGTAATATGGTTTGTTCTATTAAAGTCCTAGTAACTCTATTATCCTAAATCCTACTGGGTTGAGCTTCAGTGACCAAAGTATGTTTTTCTTGTGTTAGAACCTTGGACGGTTGGAATTTGCAAGAATTTCAATGGTAGAAATTCATGGATATGTACAGAGAGAAAGCCCAAATTTTCTGAAATGGTCACTGAAACTGAATTCAATCACTAAATCCTGTATTCAATTCAAAGTAGATGTCCCATATAATATTTCTTTGAATAAGCAAACGTTTTTGTGGAAAGTAATAAATTTTTAGTTTACATTATTATATTAATTATATGCTCAGCCAAAAAAAAACGAAGCCAAAAAAAGTCCTTGGGTATTGATATAGGGTTCGACGTTCAATCCCGGGGATAGCATACTTTTTCTAACCTAACCGAAACACAATGAACATAATTATGAAGGTTTAGTTAGAAACAAGTATGCGATCCCATGATCACACCCTATATCAGTACCCTTCCTTGTTCAGTTCACGTCTGTTCCTTGTCATGAACCTGTTTAAAATTTCATTTTTCTCTTCCAGAACCATGATACCAGACCATAATTATTCACTCTCACTTGCCAATTCCCTCTCTGTTCATCACACTTGTCATCCCGGGTCTCAATGACCTCATCAATCAATCCGTTCCCGCTGCCTGTCACCTCCACAAGTTCAGGGTTCATTTCCTACTCTGCCGCTGCTACTTCTGCTAATCGTTCCCACTTTCCACCCATTGCCTCCATCCATTCATTAGCACGTGCGGAAAAGTGGAGATTTACATATGCTCAAACCTTGGAAACCATTAATAAAACGAGCTTTGTCCTCCCTTTTGACTACTGACTCTTGGTAAACGATTGGATTAGCCTATCTGCCTCATACACGCTGCCCTGTCATGTCAGAAAATACCAGAGAAAAAAATCATAAAACAATTCCAAAAGAGTACCAGAAATTTTGAAGTATTCATTACACTCACAGACAATTCGTGGCGGTAAATTCTGCGTATGACAATTTCATTGAAATACGAGTTTAACGTATCGCTGAAGGCACAATGGTCACATGGTCTCATGAATGGAGTCAAACTTTTTTATTGTAATATGAAAAGTTAAATACTAAATATTTATTTATTCGCATGGCCATGAAATAAGGCAACGTTTGGTTCCACGGATTTTGTACATGATATTTCTGAGCATTTCTCTGAGAGTTGTACAGGTGTGCGAATTATGTAGTTCTGTAAATCCGCGTGTATTTGTGATTTTTTAAAATCTTAGTTGATCTTAAATTACGCCGAAATGTAGCACAACGAATTGTCTTGTCATAGAATCCCGAAATCGCTCAGCTCAGTCAGGACAACTAACCAGAGCAACCCATGGTTCCAAGGTTTCCAATGAAATTGCTCCATAACTTGATTGCTAGTATCCTGAAATTAGATTTTGCAATTATCCCGAGCGTAAGTCTTCTGGACTCAAGATTGAATTCCAAAATGTATAATCCACCTGCTTTCCTACCTTAAACTCATTTACCTCCTCAGCCTCACTACTGAAACCAGCAGTAACCAGTGTTTTGCCGAAGCATGGAACCTCTTCTGTCTCTATCTACCTTATGTATCTTCCAACATCCACCTCTGACATGAACAACGAGCCAAGAGCCTCAGCCTGCCTTCCAACATCCAACATCCATCCATCCCCATACACACACAATTCAATTACACTTTTCCTATATTTACTCGACAAAGTCGTTGATAATTTCCGGATTTGTCTTGGCATTTGTGGAAATCCAATTCCATTCACTTCCTACCAATCTCCAGTACGAAATAAGACTTTACTCTGTCTCTCTCGATTTGATTTCTGCATGGTTAATTAGGCATGGGGGTTCTCTCCTTCGCCCTGGCCTCAATCTCTATGTCGTCCTAAAAGGGGTCAAAACCTCGGTCATTGGTCAATTTAGCCCCAACCATTTCAGTACTTTTATGGTTTTTGACAATCTAAAACCTGAAACGTTACCTAAACAAGCAGGGCCGCAGAACACTAATAATACAGCGATTTGCAAGACGTTTCAGATAGTCAAGATATGATTTCAGGCCAATATCGGGATTACTAAAATTCTGGTCACAAAAGCGTATCCAGAATAATTGCGTCCAGCACGGTATTCCCGATTTTGACGTGGAAATAACCGTAGGCAGCATAGACGTAGAACACGATGCAAAATTGAATCAACCTCCAGGTTTTTCCCAAACTCCGAAACCACCTCTTATAGCTTTCACTCCCGATACCCAATTTCGTGTCCAATTCCGAAGTCCCCAACTCCGTGTCCCTCAAAAAGAGCCAGAAAATGTAATTTGAGGACGATGGAAGCTCTCGATCTTGCTTGAACCCATCCATCCAACCAAGCCTCCAAAGTCTCCAAAAAATACCTCCTCAACCACTGTCCATCCCAATTACGGCTCCTGTTTGTGTAATGATGTACGATGTACGAAATTTCTTCCAAAAACAAACCTCTGAACCTGAATCCACTCATCCACCACCAAAAAAGAAGCCTCTATCTCTCTAATCCAGACGCTAAATGGCGTACCTGTGACCTGCGACCTGCCTGCCTGCTCATCCAAACACTCCAGTTTCCAGTCCAGCGTGTGAAACACATTACTTTCTGTAACCCCAAAATGGTTCAAGGCTCCTACGTCCTACCTACCGCTCTGCTACTACTCTGGTTACCAAAAAACTACCAAAATACCAACCTTAATGATGTCCAAGCCTCCATCCAACCGAAACTCCGCTTAAACCCACCCCAAAAAATCCATTTCCACACCAACAAATATTCCAAGAGCATTGTGTCAAAATCTCTCCCTCTCTTTACTCACCTGTGTCTCTTCCTGCCTACACCAAAAAATACCAGCTGATTTGGTCCTGTAACTCACTCGTAAGATCTTTTTATATTTTTTTTCAAGTTTTCTGTTACGTTTTTTAGCGTAACATGACCATTGGGTGCGGACAATTGCATTGGTCAGACGGATGATGGGATAAGGGATAAGTCAATTTTAATTTTTCGATTTTGGCAGTGTCTCGTAAGCAGCCGGATGCGCTTCAGTGCCAATAAATTTCTGAATTTCGTCATTTTGTCGTGCTGCGAATTGTCCGCGCCCAACTGTCGCCCTTAATAATCCTTCTTAACTCATTCCACAGCCATATTTGCTACCGTTTGCTACTGACAATCCAACTGAACATCCCATGGTATGGTAAATACAGCTTTGAACACCTCGAAATCCGTAATTCGCCCAACTTTCTCCCTTGCTTTCTCCCCTCCAAACCCCAAAAACCAGAAGGAACCACACGGGGAATTTAATAATATGATAAACTTTTTAAGTTTAGGTTAAATTAGATCAAGACTCTTGACTTACGGCCACACAGCTCACCTCACGGACTGAAAGGCAGAGTTTGTATAAAACGTAGTATTCTATGGCTATGCGCATTTAAAGCGTTCAGGAGAAAGTTGTTTGAGGGTTTCGTGAATTTGACGTTAGATTTTAAGGTTTTTATCGAAGAAAGGCTTTTGAATAAGAACAAAGACACGAAACCACATGCTCTTAGTCCAAAAAATTCTCCCGCATGAGTCGAAGAGATTATATTTATAGAATTATTTCTTCAAGAAAATAGGTTAATTTAAAAGTGGGCCCAGGGTTTTCTTCATCCGGACTCCTAAGGACCTTTCTTGTTCCCGAGTCAAAAAGTTTTGAAAGTTTGAAATGCGGGAAATAAAGAGGAAGAAGTCTTCATATTTATTGTGTTTACATGGAAGGAGAAAGTTGGCTTTCTCCATAAGCAAATTGAATGGAGAAAGTAATTTTTTTAGTTTGGGATTTACGAAACTTGACGCGGGAGGTAACCTAAAACTTGTGTCTGGTCTGGTTTGGGTCTATTTAAAGTTCAGATTTTTGAGATTCGGCGAAGATCCGTCGCAGACAATTGACCGCGGGATATTTCGTGTAACATGTAAGATTTTAATTCGGATTTCCTGGGTAAAATGTGCTGAATTATCGAAGATGCAATAAATTGAAAAATGCCCGTATGCCGCGAGGATTTTAGCCAAACGATTTGTAATGAATGTCTAAATCCTAACGTCTTGAAATAGAAGAGTATGCACTTAAATCTGAAACCTTGTTGCAGTGCAGAGGAAGATAAAGAGAAGTATTTTAGACTGTTAATGTTGTGTACTGAAGAAGAGTCTGAAAAATAAATTAGAGTTTTAATTGTTTCCTTTTTGATGAGTTGACTCAGCGGTTCCTGTTGTGGTTTCCAGACTTTGGCTGTTACTTTAAGCTAACGCTAGAAAACTCTCATCCAAACTTTATTGTAGTTCCTAGGTAGAACGTAGAATGTTGCCGGAAGGCAAGGCGCGAGAAAGTAAAAAAAAAATGAGAAGAAAAAAGGGCCTAATAGGTACTGATATAACGTGCGATCATGGGGTCGCGTATAGTGTACTAATCGAACTTACTGGATCGCATATGAATGCATGACGTAGACGAGGTTTTAGGTTTTCCCAGAATTCCCGTAGTGTACTGTAGTCTATGTAGTTTGTTGTTTCCCTTCCTACCGAAAAGCGTCTGACGTTAATTAAAAAGGATTACCTCTATACCTGGGAGCCTTTCAAAAAGATGGTATAGGAGAAAGTGAGGCTGAGATAAGGGGGTAGTGTCACTGTTCCTCTGCTTTCCACCCGTATCAATTATAGGATAACGAATTGGATTGGATTTTTTAAGCTCCCTACACACACCCAACAACAACAACGTACCACTAAACTTCGATCTAGGCCTGATTTTGGTTCAAGTTGACGCTTCGGAGTTGAGACAGTTGGGTTTGGGTGTACGGACGTTTCATACCGGACAATTTGACTTGGTGTACGAATTACGGTTAAGTTAAGTTAGTCATTAACGTTATTAAATTAATAATAAACGGTGCAGTGAAGTACTGTGGCTGTGCTCTGTACTTCGGTAATTTTTTTTTAGTTTAAATCAAATGTTCTTGGAACGATAACGATACTCGCCGCTTTTATTTAGATACACGACTAATTGTAACCACTCAGCTTCATTGTAACTGCTCATCAAGGTGGTTACAATGGACGGTTAGCGGTTACAATTTGGTACATATAATAAAACGTACAACAAAATGCTTCAGATGTCGTTCCAGGTTCCAAAAACACTTCATTAAGCTTGTGGAAATCTACCGAAGTTCGGTGTAGAAGAACAGTAAACTACCAAATGGCGAAAACGATCGAAAAACTATTTTCCCTAATTTATCTTTATTTCTTTGAAATTTTTTAGGTTAGCAATGGAAACGGCGACGTTGGCCGGTGGTGGCCTGGTCTTTCCAACTGGTCCACCTGTGACCTGTCCAAGTCCAGGATTTTACATAACAGCTCCAAGTCCGCTCCTCCGAGCACCTATTCACTAGTCTCTTCAATGCTGGACAGAGAAATGATACATCTCAAAAAAATCCTCTGTTTTTTTAAATTTTAATTAGTGAGATATTTTCTGCTAATTTGAGTTGAACCGGGACAACTGTTCGATGGATTATGAATTTTGAATTGAATTCTTGACAGAACAAAAATTGAAAATTGACTAAGAAGAAGATGGTGCAAGAGAAAGAAGTATTTCAAACTGGTTCTAGTCATCAATTATTATTATTAAAAATTAGTTTCGGAATATTGCGAAAGACATAAATAATGTTATGTTTATGGGTTAATTCTGTTATGAGTTATGTTATGACGTAAAGAATGAAAAATACTATTTGTGAATTTACAATCAGCTCTCTACGGAGTGCGAAGACTCTACAATATAATACTTAATACTGAATGGACTGTAGGCTCTTAGAGTTAAGATTTAAGAAGTATTTATAAATGTAATTAAATTGTATTGTATTGTATTTTAGTCTATTTATGGTGGTTCGTATTGTGTAACGTAGGACAAGTAATGGTTTAGTGGAGTGAGCGAGAGTGTGATAATGAATCTTCATTTTGAGTTAGACAGGTGAAATGAAATTGTATTATAATTTATTTGATTTTCAATCTAGTCGATTTTTTTATTGCCGGAAATTATATTGGAGTGTTCACGGCCGCTAAGGATTTCTAATTTGTCACCGTCGGGCATATGACGCGGTTGGTCGGGGCGACCTAGATCGGCGGAAAAATTACGATATTATGAGAAAAATCGTGTCTCAAATTCGTTTTACTCGTGAAATATTTGATTTATTTTTTTCCAATATGACATTTGACAAAGCAATAACGTTGGGAATTTATGGATACTCGGAAATTGAGAAGAAAGGTCTTTCTTTGATTTGTTGTATGAATGAATTTGAGGAAGAATGCCTATTAGGACTTCCTAATTAATTACTTATTACTCAAACATGGATATGAAAGTCATAATTTCAGTTTTTGTTATTATTGAATATTGAATACAAATACAAACTCCTGGAAGTTACTTTGATCAAAGGGCTTCAGGGTCAGTGCAGTGGTGCAAAGGAATAAGACGTAAATTATATAACTCATTAATGTGGAACAAGGTGTTTTTAACTATGACAACTCGGTTGTACAATTTAACGTACCTACTTTCATGTAAAATGCTATAATAGACGGTTAGACTGGGACAAATTCGTAAGCTGAAAGTAATAAAGTGCGCTGAAAAGGCTCAAATTGATATTAAAATAGCCTATAATCTACAGTCAGTATTTGCAGTGACGTCAGTTTATTCTGTCAGTTCGCCGGACTTAAGTGGCACCAGCTACAATTCATTCCGAAATGCAATTGCCGTGATTTCAACGGAAAACAATGTGAAAGACTGCTTTCACAGATGTGGCAAGTGTATTTCGGATTAAAGTGTAGCTGGTGTCACTATAATGCGGTAAGTTTGGAGTAAACTGACAGTATGTACATGGGAAACGGAATTCAACTCTATTATTGCAAGGTCCGGTTAAGTAAGCTTCGAGTTTTCTCAGGTTTTTCTCATACAGCACCAGAACCATTTGACCTTTCAACGTTGGCTAACGCTGGTAACTTTCATGTTCAGCGTTTTGTTGCCAAATGTCAAAAGCGACATCAACATGGCTGACGAAACTTTTGCCAGGGAAAAGTCAAATGTATCGTTTTGTGTACGACCAACACTTGAGAAAATTTCTGAATCGACCAAAGCAATTTAACGCTAGTAGTACACCACACGCGAAACAAAATAATAAGGGAAAAGCATTGTGCCAAAATGGTTGGATCAAAAGAGGTAATAACAAAAGTATTAAGTTTATTGTTTTTTTTTCTATTAATTTATTTTGTACAATTTTAATTTATTCAAAGATTGACTGGGTCAATATTTCAAAACTGTATTAGATGAGTATACTACAAAATATACTATTCACTGTGATAGACTTCTTTTTTTGAACAAGGACGGACTACTAACTAATTAATTAGTCAAAGAAAATATGAATATTCTATTATTTTTTAAATGGAAACTAAAATCAACTACAAGTAGGTATTTAAAACTAGTACGTCAAACCCACCCAAAAAATTCCTGCTAAAACCATTTCAATTGTCTTTTGTCTTATTCATTGTATAAAGTAATCCCACACTTTGCCTGAGTACTCCCTGTACTACTACCGTTTGTAGCGAATTAAATACTTTTAGAACTGTGTGTGGTCCTACAAAGTCACTTTTCATCGTAATAACCCAGTGAAATTAAAACCGTGTGCTGTCAAATGCTAATTAACCGTAGTTAAGGGTAGTTCTGTGTCAACTGTATTAAAACAATGTTATTCTGCGTGTTTGATCATGAACATTCAGTCGAAAATAGCTTGAACAAATGGCGCCACGGTGGCTATACTAATAGCTTGGCCAGATGGCGCCACGGTGCCTATACGAATAGCTTGGAAAGATGGCGCCACCGTGGCAATACGAATAGCTTGGACTGATGTCGACACGAGAGAGCGCCTCGTTACGGTGGCTCAAATAGCTTGCGCCATATAATTGTGGTACGAATTGACCAATCTTAATTCAGAATTTCACTGTATTTATATCGCAATTTAGTTTAGGTTGTAAAACTACCCTTAAATCCTACTATGTAAATTGATATACTCCAAGGGCTAGTCAATTGTGAAGCAGTTCTGTTCCGCCTAATAAGTCTTACCAATTATATCCTTGTCGAGCATGTGAGTTAGTAATTTAAGGAATTTAGCTTTCAAATCATGCACTCTAATATGGAGAGCATGAGTGCTGGAATAATTACATAATCTGTAAAAAATATTAGTTCCGCTAATGTATTTTGTAAATGATATTTAGGTAATTACTAATACATTAAATTAGAAAGAATGTGTCGGGATTCGAATGTTAAATGTGAAAGTAATTATGGAGAACAGGGAAAAGACAGTTTGTGAACTTGTCAACTAAGGACATGTGCGTATTTCAACAATCAAAAAAAAAATATTAAAATGCAATCATAGTCAATTTTAGTCACTAATTCGGAGACAAAGGTGCTTAAATAAGAATCACTAAATAAATCATACATAAGCCCTTCCAATTAGCTGAACTAAACTGACTATTAAAAACATATCGGATCATTGCCTTACTATGGATTCCATGAAGGAGAAAGTTGTAAAATTCGAGAAATAGTAATAAAAAACCTCTTTGTCGTGTAATGTGGAATGTTAAATTTTAGATGTTCTCGTGTGATTGTGTAACCCTGTGACCCTTGCAAGGGTATTTCGCCTTGGATATGTCGATTTGCTGTCAATTCGCCCTGTGACAATTTGTGGGTGAATTTCGGTAAATTCGGAATATAAAGTTTAGAATGGCGAATTGTTCACAATGTCAAACCATATACCAAGACGAAATGACCCTAATGACCCTTACGCTGACCCCAGGAGTCTTTTATCCAATAAATCGAGCTTAACTTAAATGTGAAAGTTTTTTTATTAGCGGGAACAGAATCATTGTGAATTTTAAAGAAAGTATTAGGCTCTAGTTAAATGTGACCCTATAACCTTACCACCATGCTTGACCCTGGCATGCACCGTATGCTAAATAAAGCTAAATATCGTAATGTGTGTTCTTCTCCCTTGCATGTGTCCATCATGCCCGGAAATTGAAGTAAATAATAGCGGTATTAATATATATGTAGAGTACCTATTTCATACTGTGTTTATTCCTTGTGTTTCATAGCTAATGCTAATCTTAGAATTATTGTGTACAATAATTAGATGGTAGGTGTTAATTGACATTTAAAATTTTGATTTATCGTACGAGTGATATACTGTACTAAGGTAATTCAATAAGGGAATAAGAAAGTACTTAATACTTAAAGAAAAACTTTGACTTTTTGCAGAACTGCGATATAAACAATATACTTAATTGTAATCTGTCTGTAATTGTCGTTTACTATTAGATAATTAACTGTTCGTAGATCCTCGACGTGTAATCTGTATATCAGTGAATTGAATATTTAATTAGAGCATGTGGTCTAACTGTAAACTGTCTATTGTACTAGGCCAGATAAATTCATGTAATGACATGTAGTATTAGTTGTAGACTAGATTCATATAATAGGTGCCTACATTTAAACTTAAATGTAATTGTATTGTATTGTCCTATTCAAGTAAACAGATCTGTGTACAATGAGTACAACCATGCTAGCCCCTGTACTTGAATTGAATATCTTTTTCGGGATTTGTGACTTGGTGATGACGTCGAGTGGGGCATACTTAAGTAAGTATAAAAATAATACATGATTCAAATTATTATTATTATTATCTATGTAATATCTCGGTATAAGTTGTACGAGTCAATAAAAAAAACTAAGAAATACACCAAAAATTGGCGGTATTCTGAGTATGTTATTGCTTTCACCAAAGTGAAAGCACGCTGCAGTTTAAAGGGCTATGGCTACACCTACAGTTTATTCCGAAATTAACTTGCCGTATTTAAATGGATACAGCTACAGCATATTCTGAAATTAACTGGTCGTATGTAAAGAGCAACTACAGTTTATTCCGAAATGCGCTTGACGTATTTAAAGGGCTACAGCTACAGTTTATTCCGAAATGCGTTTGACGTATTTAAAGGGCTACAGCTACAGTTTATTCCGAAATGCGCTTGACGTATTTAAATAGCTACAGCTATACTTTATTCCGAAATGCGCTTGACGTATTGAAATAGCTACAGTTATACTTTATTCCGAAATGCTCTTGACGTATTTAAATAGCTACAGCTAGGTATACTTTATTCCGAAATGCGCTTGACGTATTTAAATGGCTACAGCTACAGTTCACTTTGAAATACACTTGCCGTATTTGACTACAGCTACAGTTCTATGGAAGAGGCATTTTTGAAAGTGGCAAGTTCACTTCGACATGGGCTGTAGCTGAAGCCCTATTGAAGTTGATAAAATTACAGTAGCTTAGTCGAATACTGTATTGTATTAGTCGGACATATTGGTTGAATTTATAATCGCTAAGATATTTGTACAGTGTATCAGAGGTCGACCTTTAATGGAAACTATCTTCAAATTCAATGAATAACATACCATCGCTCGGAACTTCCTAATGCGATAACACTTGTGTAAGAATATTATATTGTCCTGAGATTAATTTTTTCCATATTTCTTATTGTCGTTCACTGGGTTGGGCATATTGAACCTGTTGCTGCGACTCAGCTGCTGGTGGTGCACTTGCCGGAGCATCTACCCAGTATTGCTTGTAACTTTTCAAAATTGATGCCCTGTAAAGTAATAATAATAATTCATAATACGCTGCAGCTTAATTTTTAGGATGATTTATTTTATTTTATTACTGCCTCTACACCTGAGCCAAACCAAACCTGGAATTATATGGACGCTGAAATCTATTCTATAAATAAATGAACCACCGAATAGTTAGCTGGCGTAAATAGTGAGCTATCCTGTACATATGAAAATCACACGAACAAAACCAATGATAACGCTTGGCTAGGCATTTTAAATTACCTCAATTTCAATCGAATAGGGATTAGCCCTAATACGGCCTAATTAATTATTCATGGGAAAATGGAAACCTCAAACTTTTCCAAGGGTCATTATAAAATCCCTAGCTATTTCGGTGAGGCAGGTGTTTTAAGTTTGTAACTTGTATCTGTAGCTCAAAATACAATCCAATTTCATAATAGAGCTGTTTCAGGGCTCAATCGTTCGTACCGTGAGCCCGTGTGCTAAAACCGCAATCTGCTATGCACACTACAGGATATTAGCCCATCTATTAAAGGCCCACAGGGATTAATGAGACCACGGGAAACCAATCATTATTCAAGTCCCATACTACATAGACGGTGGGTGGTTCAGTTCCGCGGTTAAATTATAGCTGGCGCAAATACATAGTTTACCTATGTAGTTCAACGGTACTAGATTAGGTTAACCCACAGTCAACTAGGATTATGAGCTGTTCTCAGCTCCGTATTCTCGTACTTACCATTGTTTTTTTCGCTATGTTTTTGGCGTTATGTTTTTTTGCACCTATGTTTATTCGCAGATACCTTTTTGTGTGCCATGTTTCTTCGAAACACCCTAAAACGTAAGCTACAATGCTGTAGGTAATGCTGGTCAGATTACATATATCTGCAGAGATGCTATACGAGATACGCGATTAACTTGGCTGGGTTTATTTAGCTTATCTAATACCCACGGGGATAATACCCACGGGAGTCGAGAAATTCCGAATTCCAATCCGCGGATCGCGTGTAAAGTAAACTAAATTCGCACAAAGTCCAAGTTTTGATAAAAGCTTCTATACTAAAGTACAACTGTATCTGAACTGTGTATTTATGTAAAACTATTGCAGTACAGCGGTTTGGGTTTGGAATCCCTCGTGATTTCCCTTAAACTACAGAGTAGCATGTAGATAAAGTGGAATTGAATTGGCTAATAAAATTAAAATCTTGATGAAGCTGCCGTGTAGTTTTAGTGCTGAAATGCCAAACCAAATGTTTTATGGAGGTTTATGGATGCTAGATTTCTAGACGTACCTATACGTCGTAATGAGAATCGCCTCGTTAAGTCATTTATAGGAGACAATTCGCGGGTTTAATAAGTATCCGGTATACACTTTACTCTAAGAGAGCTTTACATCAAGATCTGCGTTACGTTAGGCTTAAGCTGGTTTCCTACGTGAACCGGCACCGTAATCGATAATTTCTTCGTTAAACTTTGAATTTACGTATTTACGAAGTGTTGCCTCATCAACAATAAACTTTGTACATAATTTATAACAGAAATTTTCTTTATTTAGAAGTTTATGACAAAGTCAATGACTCCTTAATTTAGCTTCGTGGATTAATAATGGCCATGACTCTCCATTTTGGGCTTTTATGACTTCCTCGCTTACTAAAAAATTTTAGCAGCAATTTCCTAAGCAGGCTCATTGAGTAATTTAGAGGCTGAGCCTTTCTAAGTGGTGAATGAATAAATAGTGGGGGTAGAGAATGACTTATCAACAGGCCATGTATCAAACAAACACTTTTATGAATCTGTCATTTAATCGGGAAATCTTGGCCCACTCGACAGTTGCCTGTGTTTATGTATTATGCAAATCTAGGTGGAGTTTATTGTGTCTAGCATGCCTGCTACGCCTTATCCGGTATGAATTAATTTAAATACCATTTTAAGACGCTGTATTAAGTTTAAGGCTGCCCTGGATTCTATACCGTATTGCCTGGATGAATTAATTCAATAAAATTATAAAAACGCCATGAAGGTATGGAATTCAAATCACTGTGAGTGACTTACAGGAATCGGACGTTGCCTTGCGAGTCCTTGGGTGGGTACCAGATGAGCGTGACCTGCTCCTTCTCATGATTCTCGGCATGGGTCGTGGCAGAGCATTCGGGGTGACTCACGGAGAAAGGCGTGGGTTCAAAGCTTCCGATCCAGCGTCCAGCCTCATCCATGGCCTGAACGAAGAATCCTTTGAAATACACGCCTGGTTTCCCGATTATCCGAACTGTCCATTACGAAAAATACACGGGTGAAAAATATGATGGATCACGAATTAGAAAATTGCCAACATCCAGCGTATACTTTTAAGGCTATTCTCAAATTTGGAATAGTGGCGGTATCTCCTAATGTTGGCTAATGGGCAAATACGTTCGAATTTGAATTTGACCTTTATTTCCGTGTCTAAGTTAGTTACAGCATTATTCATATGATACGTGAGTATAATAAATAGGTAGGAATATCAATGATATGTCCACGCTGGTTTTCGCTAACTGACACACGTTCGATTTCATCGCATATCACGCACAATATTTCAGTACCCTGAACCACGTTTGACCACGATTGCAAAAAATTCCAAAGTTTAAGAACTGCCTTAATCACATGGGAGCTAGGTACCCGACCAACCCACTCCGTAATTTGAAATTGACGTCTACTTCACGTCAAATTAACCGAAAATAAGACCACAGTTAGGACCATGTGTGCTAGAGACTTAATAGGACATCAGAGTCCAATTAATTAGTGGAAAGGAGAGCCCGTAGTTTCAGAGGAAAAGAGCCGGCGATACATAAATTAATCGAATTCCCAAAGGGAGCGTATGGGAGGTAATGAATTACCGAGAAAAGCAACTCCGTCAGCTCTCATTGAGTGATCGACGCAATTTATTATTCAAGGCACGTTTTCCAATCTCCGTCTCCTCGCATAATGTCAGTACAATTTTAGTGGAGGCTGAGGGAGAAAGCACAACTAATTCCACCAGACAAGAGCAAGTACTGGCCCAATTTCAATTTCTGGCTATGTTGGTTTTTGATGGAAGCTTCTGAACGAAGGCTAAATAATTACGTAGTTGTATTGGCATAACCATGTGACCGAAATTGTAACAATTAGTTAAAACCAAGTGTTGTTTTGACATTTACAGGCTGCATTAGAGCTTTTTACTGACTTTGTACTCAGAAGTGAGTGGTTTTCGTTGAATTACCGTCGCAGCTGGTCGTATGCTATTAGTTAAATTTGAAGATTAAATGTATCCCGTTTTCCAAGACGGAATTTTGCTGTGATTGGTTGTTCCAAACTCAGATTTCACGTTAACCGTCATCACCAGATGCCTATACATATATTTTGACAAAGAGATAATACGCCAAACGGTTTAAATATTTTAAGTGTTTTTGAATGTGTTATTGACTAAGGCTAGATTGCTGGTAACTTCTCAATTTTTAATTTCTGGTGAGCCCAAACTGACTGGAATTGGTTCCGTCGCGTCTCATAAAACAACGGCAACCTACTAGCCTAACCTAACACCCGCGTAATGAAATTATAATAAGAAATGTTATATTAGGTTGGAAATGTTAACACTTGGATACCATTGGTTAAAATTTTAAAACATATTTCCTTGTTTCCCGTCGTTTTAAACGCTTCAGGTTCGATTTTCAGGTTCCGGTCGTAACATTTCCATCCTGGACAGGCGGAGGAAATGGGCCATATAAGAGCGAGAGAAAAAGAGCGAGTGGGGAGTGGGGGCGAGTGGCTATATGGATTTTGTGACGTTTCAT
>JAQFYT010000091.1:0-38392 GCA_034694925.1 Ceratophysella denticulata
TACACCATTGAAAAGAGCGCTAAATTCCGGTTCAGATCCAATAATTATCAATTTCGAATTTGCTTGATTAATGGTACATATTATATACGAACCGGCTCGGTAATAACAGAACCAAGATTATATCCGAACCGCAGCATATACAAAAAGTAGACAATCAACTAAATCTCACATAACATAGCACATGTGTCCATGTCCATCATTTTGGTTGTTTAAGAATGGTCTCCCTTAATCGCCGTGTTTTTCTAATTTTCCAGCTGGAGGCTTATGCAATGGAAAAGAGACTAAGAAATGTGGACGGGGCAGTGTCAATTTTCGAATCCTTGTAAGCTAAAGTATTTCCAATGATTGCTCTAAAATCATGCCGCATGGCATGGGATACGTTGTACGTTTCAATTATTAGCCGCAAGATTTTTATATGCCTAGATTTACGAAATTCATGAACCGATTGGACGAAGAAATAGGGGAATTGGGTAATGCGGTTCGAAATCATCATATGAACAAGCAAAAGGAAACAGAGGAACATCTCTTCCTACTTAAACTTTATTCTGCGCTTCCCAAAGGTGCCAATTTAATTATTCTCAATAGTAAATTAATGCGTGGATTTTGGTCAGTATAGTTTCTTACTTGCTGGGCACTTTTTTCTACTTTAAAATTCTCAATTTCAAAACGATTATGATTAGCTGATTGTATATATGTTATCGTTATC
Source organism: Ceratophysella denticulata (assembly GCA_034694925.1). Taxonomy (NCBI): domain Eukaryota; kingdom Metazoa; phylum Arthropoda; class Collembola; order Poduromorpha; family Hypogastruridae; genus Ceratophysella; species Ceratophysella denticulata. Next base: position 707 of record JAQFYT010000091.1, read on the forward strand.
ACCAGGTATACAAATGGAATTGCTTATGCAAAGAGCGGAGCACTCAACTGTTATATACGAGAAGTGTCAGTTCATGCTTCTGCTCGTTAAATTATACCCTGACACTGTCGATCAACATGGGGTAAGTATATGTTGAAATCAGAAAAATTATTTAGTATTGTCTGTGATTGCATCGTAGAATTTACTCTTCACTTACAGGCGGATTTACTTTTCAACGTTCTGGCGTGTGAATCTGACGCCTTTTCTACTTTTAGAAAGTTGTTGGTTGTGGAGCTGGTTCCAGCCGTGCTTCAATTGAGCAAAAATTTGGGACCATCACCGCGGCTGATAATTCTGCTCAATCAATGTCTGGAATACTATGCGATAGTTCCTGACTCTGCGTTAGCTGGAAGGACAGAGGATTTTTTCGAGTTAAATTGCAAACGGTAGGGATTAAAGATGGCCGTAAACTCGTAAACATACACATATTCTCTGCGCTCATTATATTTGATTTTTTATGGATTAGATGGGAGGAATTATTCAATATCATCGACCAAATCGGAGTAGTGCTTTCGTGGAAAATTTCACCATTCTTTTCAAGTGCCAACCAGAATTCGAGCTCCCCCAGTATAGAAGCTTTGTATCAATCTGTGGCTCTGGCATTTCAACATCGTTCTCACTATACTACCACCGAGTTGGCCTACATTACCGGCGCGTTATTCCTTCGGTGCTTGGTTACATATAACGAAATGATTAATTCATCAGCTACTAAATTCGGTAAGCACCACGATAGACATATCAATTACTCCGACACAATTTGTTCCATAATATTTTCTGTACAGGCGAGCAATTAACTCTGGTCGAAGTATTTACACCTCGTCCAACTCCAGGCACCAATCCCGATCCCAAACTTCCAATCTTAACAACAGTATCCCCATGCTCCACTGTTATTTCGAGTCAGACATACATTTGTCAGTACTTCCTCACGGCAGTCAAACTATGGCAACTGATCACTGCTGTTAATCTGAAGGGCGATCGTGTCGAGAAGGAGTTTTTTGCAATTCTCTATTCCATGAAATCCTTGAACTTGGATAGCTGGAGTGTTTTTCAAGACTTTTTAGTAGATTACAGACTCTACACGGGACAAAACTACTCAGCCGATGCTCATGTAATTAAGAATCCATTGAAATTAGCCTCGTTCTTCTGTGGTGTCAATAATTATTCGGTAATTACAATTCAACACATAATCAGGACTCGTTTTTGGATAGCTTTTAAACTGTGATTATTTCTAGGCGGCGGTAGGAATGGCATTGAAGGCTGTTGAGGCCATTCACCGTCGGGAGGCCAGCGATGAAATCTCAGAAAATGGCTGTTCGGGGACATTGGCAATGTCTAACAGGGAAGACTTCAGTTTTTTCAACTCCCATGAATATGCTCAACAGGAGAAAGGCAATTATGTGATGCAGAAAAGATTTCACTTCCTCTCTGACAATCGCTATGAACTAATTTACTATGTTGCGAATATTCTAATTCGATGTTTTCATGTAAGTCAATCTATGTATGTATCTTTGGTTGCACCCATATACCCATTCAAACTGACGTTCTGAAGCTACTATCGTTTTGGTTCGCTTTGATTACAGCGATTTTATGTCATTAGATTTATTTACCATTTACCCAACGTAAATGTTTGATACTATTTGTTGCTTTCTTTTATTCTTAGGATACAATGATGGACAACGGAAGAGATGATAAGTTTATTGGCCATTTGCTAACACTAGTACAGTTAGAATGGACTTCGCCCTCTGCCGAATTGATTATGACACATATTTTGGAACACATTCGTCGAAAAGGCTCGTTTTCGTATTTTCCGTATTTTAGTGATTTTATTATTGAAGTCGACTTTCTGGAAGAGTTCATGTCAATTGCGAATCACGAAGCAAAAACAGTAATACTAGATCTATTTGGATGTAGCTCTGCAGGGGTCGGGTGAGTGGACTTCTCTTCGTTAATGGTTAAGCAATAACGCCAGCTTTTAAAATTGTTTACAACGCTTATTTCAGGTCGCGAAGAATGGCAACGCGAGGGGGTGATAAAGGGGCTAAGAATGATTTTAAACAATCAATGATGAAACAAATTCTGCGGAGCGGAAGAGAGAACACAGAAAATCTAATTTTAAAATTTGTAACTGTTAATAAGGAAGATATAATTCGATGTTTCGATAATTGCTTCAAGGTGATTCGATGATATTTTAAAGAATGAAGGTTCAATTATTATGTTACTGTATTCAGATGTATTTTCGTAATTATGCAAAAAGAAGCATGCAAAATGAAAACATAAATTGTACATATTAAAAGCCGTAACACCGTGCCCTTTTTTTGTTTGTTTCTAGTACGAAATTTTTTGTATTTATTTAGTCAGTAGATATAGGAATTCTTACATGTTTACGTCGTGGTTCGTAAGGTTAGTTTACTAACAGACATACCTCTACTTCTACTAAACACACATACAATTCTGTTCCAAATTCCAAATGATTAGTTACGTGCCGCGCACACGTTGCAAACTTCACGTCTTTGAAATCTTTTCTCTTACAGATGATAATTAGTATTTCTAGTATTTATCTATTATATTTGTATTAGTCAAACTACTTACATCAACTTTGCATTCTTTACTCGCACGACTTATGTACAGATACGTCACAGCACAACAACGCACACAATTAAATATATTATTTATATTATTTTTTTATTTACTGTAGGTGCTACATTAAATACACACTTGAAGAATTGAGTTATCAGAACTTAACTTGTTGAACAGCAGCAATTTGTAGTTTGCATTAGGTATTTTTTGGCGTTTGACAAATATAAATATTTCTAACTTCAGGAAATGTTCAGTTGGAAACACATGCTCACCCAACATAAAAATTCAGACTGTCACGCGGTTAATTTATTAACCAATACACTACAATTTGGTTAACCTAACACCATTTTACTCTACCTGACGACTTAAATGAAGTAGAATCCAATAAAGCTATATTATTAAAGGTTAGAATTGTTGCAACTACAAAAATAAAAACAGAAACTATTTTTACTTACTACAGAAAGGGGATAGGTATAATAATTTTAATTTGCTCAAATGAAGTTTACCGGGTACAGTTTAGTGAAGCTGAAATACGTTACGATACTTCTGAATACATTCAGTAGTTTTATATCCCAAAGGTTTGTATCACAAAGCGAAGATGCTGAAGATAAGTTAGAATTACTTTTAAATTCAATCATGATCAGCATCAGTGATCAAGCTAATATGCTACATAATATGTCTATAGTCTTATTTGTATGTATATATGTACAATTATTTTCGCACTTTCTGGATTCACGCTTTTTCGTGGATTTCTATCAATTTACAAAAGTGTTACCTAATTAATATATGTATATAAAGTATTTACAAAAACTAAAACGTATTCAAACCGGGTTGTCCGTTGACGCGCTTACACTTATAAACAAATCTGTGTTGTATAAATAATTAAGTACATACACTAGGAACCAAAATTAGAGTAAAAAATTAATATTATCTATGTGGAGCTTCACAAAACACTCGCCTAATTATGTATATCATAAATGGTAAGTCATACGTACGCAGAGGTATGTAGGGGATTTTAATTTACGGCGTTCCCCATTTCTGCAACAACAGAAATTTTAAAGTCATAGCATCAAGGTTGGCACGAGTGACTTTTCTGACTCGAGCATTTTTGTCCTAAAAACATGCCGCACATACTCTTCGTTAAGTGGTGATTTCTTCATTGTTCATCTAACTGAAACACTCAAGTTGCTGGTTTGGTCAAATAAATAGAATTATATGGTATAAATCTAAAGCTTTCTCCAGAATACTGTCCTGCGCTGCCGTTTAACCTAACCGGGGGAATTTATATAATTGTGTATCTATTTCCGCGTGTGCGCTCACGCCTCGACGAACATTTGCTGAGATCGGCCAGATCTATACATGTAACTAATGGTAGCATTCAGATATACAAGGGCGTTTCGGGATTGGGTAATAGTAGTTCCATTTGCAAAAAAAAACTAATTAATTAAGTACGACATTTAAAGGGAGCTACACTTCGGCTTGCTCATTCACTTTAGGTTTGAACTGAAGTTCGGCGTAGTCAATACGCCGTTGAGGAATCACTGTACTAGAATGGTGCTGGGGATGATGCATTTGTTGTTGTTGCTGTTGCTGAAGTTGCTGCTGTTGAAGTTGTTGTTGTTTAATGTTCTGTACTTGTTGCTGGAGCTGTTGATGGTACTGTTGGTTTCTGCTTTTCTTCATGGAACCATTATTACTAGTTTTGGGAAGTTGGAGGTCGGCGTAATTTATCCCTTTCTTGGGTGGTTGCTGCTGTGGCTGTTGCTCGGCTACCGGAGATGGATAGGCTCGATCACGGAAGCTACGTTCGCTTCGCTGTTGCTGTATCAAAAACAAATACGGTACATTATGGCTTCGTGGTCAATCAAAATAATACTACGTACACAAAATTACACAAGAAACAATAAACCAATTCACCAAAAGACCAAGCGAAGAAGTTAAACCAAGCAGTTTTCATCATGCATTTGAATGAAGCAGTAAAGTAGTGTTAGCGAGTGTGTTCATCCCAAACTTAATTACAATAGTAGATATCTGTTGAACTCATTTCTTCTGTTAAAATCAAAATAATATAATAATCACGTATTACACTAACATGCAGCTCACTTATTTGCATGTATTTTCATCACGGTTTAAATATCCTCAGTAAGGTATATGCGGAATTTCTGTTGCATCTTGCAAATTTTAAACACATCGACAACAATAATATACCAAAAGAAGAGCCCAGCCATGTCAATAACAATAACAATAAAAAAAACATGAATTTAACATTGAAAAAGGCATCAGAGAAGTCTCTTATGGAGAGTAGTATAACTATACCTATGAGAAGTGGGGCGTCAGGCGTCCAGTGAAAGTTGAGCGAGAGAAAGCCTTAAGTTTGAAGAAAGTGGAGGATTCTAGTGTTTTGTACAAATGTTTGTCTAAGACTGATCTGATTTAAAGATTTGTGTGTTGGTTGAGTTAGGAGCCTAGACAATGATAGGCGGATTACGACTGTAGTAGTGATTGGGTGGCAGTGGCAATGGTGGTGAGAGTCGTGAGACCTTGACAAATGACAGAGAATGACACGGAGTCAGAAGACAAACACGGCTCAATCATTCAATCATTCACTGACTCATCTTATTTGCTATCTACTTCGTATGTATACAAGAAGCTCTGAGTACAGCTTAACATTGACTAGATACAGGATATACTAACGGTCATTCCTGACCAAATATTCGTCTCCTGAAATCACTTATGTTTGTGTAATTGAGCATGGAATAGAAATAAGGTCGAGATTGATATATATAGGAAAGATGAAGATATTTTGCGTATAAATGATTTAGGTAGTAGTATTTTAGATCTAGTGCGTTTGCCCCATCACCGCCGAGAATTAGAGGGATTGGTAGTAATCCCATAAGCCCAGCCAAAGTGTTGGAGAGCCCGGGTTTGATAGAGGTTGAGATTTGGGGAGCGAGTCTCGTTTCGCTTTTGGTGTTGTTCGAGTACCTTCATGATGTGGAAGTCCGGTGGGAGGATGGGCTCAGGTGGGCGGGACTTCCGGGTTCCACTGGAGTGGTGATGTCCGAACTGGAGCTCCGACTGCGGAATCGTCGCAAAACCCGTCTTACCATTGTTGTGGTGATGCCCGTCCCGCACACTCCCGTCCATGTCACTCTTCTCACTGCAACAAAAAAAATCCATCATCAATATTCATAATACGGATTTTCTCCTATTTCAGAATATTCAAAATCGACTTTTGAAGAGTGCCATGTACTTATTATGTGCTTTTGCGATACCTTTCACGAAAATTCGGGTTTTCGTAATGTTTTCTAATTTAAAGCATTATAGTGCATTGCAATGGCATTTAGTCCAGTAAGAATGGGAGAAAGTATTATTTAGGTAATAACTCGTGGATAGTAGCCAAAGCCTGCAATCTCCGTGAAAATTTTTACTGTACTGAAATCATGCTCGTTGCTTTTCTTGGGGGTACTTATGTACATTTAGCACATATCTGCAAAACCTGATATGTCGCATTTGGACGCGTTATCTGATTTGATTTGGACGATCAAGTTTACTTTTCTGCGAGAAGTACTAAACAGGTATACAATGGTATGTATGTTCTATTTTCCGCATTACGCCGGAATAGAATTTATCTGTAACGGTAGCAAATCTCCATACAAAAATGCAATCTAAATCTAATAGCAGTTATGTTTATCCATTATATTTACAGAGTGTATTAAGGTTGTAATTTGAATTCTTTCTTACCTTTCTAAATCCGTGGGCTTGAAATCTCCCCGTTCTGTAAATATTAGGAAACCCAAACAAAGAAAACACAAAACTCATAAGTGATTGATGTCAGTCTGGTTAGTAGACATTACAATACAAACGACTTAAAGTGTGCAAATAAGGAATTAAAGTTAGTGGAGTGAGGAAGAGTGACTGCGTAAGTACAAAGAAAAGCAGTTGCTCAGGCTTTCAGTGTCCCTTGAGGCCAGCGGAAAATTGCATCGCAGGCAGCAACAATGAAAAAAAGATTGAAATGAGCTAGTAAGTAAATATGGACTATAAATACAATCCCGGTTCGTTCATGGAATTTAGGTAGGTAACAAAATTTAATTTCAAGTGCGAGACTGAGTAAATATAGGAAATCGCATTTATGGGCGGAATTAGTGTGCAGACTCATCCGTCAATTGGATTCAGGTTCAGATTTGTTCACGTAATCTGTCAGGGTTATTTACTATAAGACGCTTTTAAGCAGTTAGTTCGGTTGTCTAGAATAGGATTTACATTTTACATTTGTCATAAAATTAGGAAACCGTGCAAAAACATACCAAAACTAAGTAAGATTGAATTCAGACGTGCATTTGAAAATCATGCAAAAGAGACGCATACATAATGAGTGTCAGTTACAGATACACAGTCGGAATTTCTATAACAGAATCTAAATCTGACAGTTGACTTCGGGTTTTCTATAAACTATACATATTTACCAGACTTCTAGTTTTGACATTGACATATTCAGATCGTCGACTGCCACCAACACAACCAAACCACCACCAATCTAAGACATATTTCAACAGCCCAACATACTACAGCGCTCCGCCAACCATGCTATCGTATTGTAATATTGTAAACCTACAGTTATTTCGTTTCTTCTCAAATTCCGCTCAAAGAATAACAACGATTCGGGATTCACTTAACAGAAAGGACATTCTCGTATCTCGGCAACATCCCATAACTTGTATAGTTTATGACTCCAACTAATCATAAAATTGTCGACTCAAAGCCACATTCGAAGGACTGTAAAAGGATTTACAACTCTGTCCATACCCAGATACCCACCACCACCATTTACCATGCAGGTCGTATAGAGACAATTATTTACATTTATATGCCCAAGACATTGTCACAAGCGGGTCAATTCCAAAAATAAGGAGGTCATCAGGTGTCATAAAAAGTGTCGGATTCTCTTAAATCACATGTCCAGCAGATACATACATAGTTTTTGAACGAACCTACATTTAAGGTTCCATTTCATGCTCAAAGCTATAATATCCGAATGATGCAGCAAGCAATGAACTGAGTCAATAAAAACGTAAGCTCATTTAAAATTCTACTCTGTTTCATCCAACCCTTGATTGTTGTAAAAACAAACATTAAGCATTTTAATTGATCGCTGACCAGTGGCATCCGTACATAGTAAACTCCAGTACAAGGTTATGTTATGGTTATCAGAAATAACGGGTTCACATTAAATTCTTCTCCGGGTTTCCTCGCAAGCAAATAACTGTGTGAAATTGTTCGATAACACATGAACACTATAGTCAAGACTTGGTAAATCTTAATTTGATTAAAGCTCAGTATCGCCTGGTGATGCATTGAGTATAAGCAAACTGTTATATATTATTTATGGCTTATTAAATTGTAAGGCATTGAAGCATTGTATAGCAAAAAATTGAAATATTAGTGATGAAATGATTGAAATGTTAGGGACATATAGAATATGAAACATATAGATTGAAAGTTGAGAAGAGAAACTTACGAGAAAAGCACCACTTTTCAGCTTTGAAGGCGTATAGGATAATTAGTACGACAATGACTAGTAAAACTAAGCAGCCGATGATGACGCCGATGACGGTGGCCATCGAGACAGGGTCTGCAAAGACAAAATCAAATCCTGCAACAGTTTTTGCTAGTGCGGCCTCTCCGCTTTCCAACACAATTATTGTGAAATTCTAATTTCTGTCCTGTAACTCACCTCTGACTTGGAGGTTGACGGAGTACCGGTCCAGCCCACGGTCATTCTCCACATTCAGAAAGTAGTGTCTCGAGTCGGAGTTGTCCGCATCCGTCACACGGAACTTGGCCTCGTAACAATCCTCTCGACTCGTCTACAGTAGCCACACACAGAAAGTTGGAGTCATTATAAGAATAAGGCATTGAAGAAGAGGGTGAAAGTCTGGTGAAATAAATCCCGCACTATATTTCTCTCCCCCTCCATACAAATTATTTTCTCTGACATTAATGACGACTTTGGAAGCCAAGAAATCAAATCCAGGCAGTGGACAGGGCTCGGCTGTAGCGAAGTAACCACGTTGGACAGAATAATTGAGATAGAGGGTCGGAGAAATGTCATGAGGAAAATATTTTGGTGTGTTGGGGTCAGAGCTGGGTCGAAGTGTCTTAATTGGATCAGAATCACTATAAATCTCAGTAATTTGTCAATAAAGGGCGTCCCAAGGCATTAACACAATGGTTTCCATTGTAGAACAATAGTTCCGCTCACATTCGACAAACCCCAACATAATTGATATTCTTCGGAAGTGTTTCGGAAGCTAGTTTTCATTCCCCCTCTCCAATTGAGATAAAACTCAATTTCCGACCTGAACTCCTAGTAATGTACTCTATAAAATGTTTATGGACACCTACCTTTTCTATTTTCTCAGCCTTAAACCGCCCCATTGGGTAGCCAGCCTCGAGCTGAAGTGAGCCCCATTCCCAAATTGCTTTCGAGGGAGCTGGGTTGGAACAGAAAACGACGCTCAGGGCTGCTTGACCTCCCTTCTCCACAGCAACTTCTCGTTCCACTGAGTGACGAAGAATTTGAGGAGCTCCTGGAGAAAAGCAACAAAAATCAAATCAGGTTTTAGTTTAAGAATTACAAAATAGCAATCCTGTAATGGACAATTTATTGACCGGTCGATAACCAAGAAATTGTCTTCCACACGAACACCTCAAAATTTCAAACCCGTAGATTGTGATGCATGATAACTGCTAGCATGATGATATAATGATCGTCAAAACTTAATACATCGGTAAAACTAGTATATACCAGGATCATCCAGTTATAAATATACAGTGTATGACGTTAACCTTAGTATCCACGACTGAATTGTAGAAGTATCTGAATTTAGTACCCCATGAAGCCCAGTAAGAAAATTTGAGAATACCTATATACATAAGAAAAGAACTAGACTAAGTCAAGAAGGGAAACTAAGCACGTAGTTAGGTTCGTCTGAGTCTTATAATTAAGTGTGACATAGGCCCCGGAAAGTGGACCTGGTTTGGTTCTTGTTGAGTGGGAGAAAGGAGAGAAGGTGAGTGAAAGTGGGCTAATTTGTCTCGGCTTTCTATGCACTAATATGGCTAATGTTCCAGTTTTCTCGGGTTCTAATGAGAACTGACGGCTGACACAAACCCTTGAAGTGCATTTTAGGCTTCAACTCAGACCACTCCAGACAAGATTAACCCAAATAATAACTGTCTGTCAAGTATACGTTAAGTGGAAATTAAATTCTAAGACAGAAATATAGACAAGCGTCGTGAACCACTCTTTTTTAGATCAATGTCACGTCTCACCCACTTCAACTTACTCATTAGTTTGGGGTTCTTCCCCGGAAGCCTTTAATGCTCCGCACACAAAGACTCGTTGGGGAAAACAAGAAAAGTTTAGTTAAATAAGCCCTATGCTCAAGAAAGTTGAATATATTATTGTTTCTGTATAAACAGGGTTTAGGATCCGGGCTATACACAAACAAACATCAACAAAGCTATTGTAGAACTGTGTAAATCCCATAAGTCCAACTGAGTATTCTTCCGTTTCTTTTTGTTGGAAATGGAGAATGTATAGAAAAAGCTTTGGAAAGCAATTTAAGGAATCGATGCATGATTGCATTGTCTAGTTTCCAATAAAAGAGAAAGTAATACAGAGTGCAGGCAGGCTACAGACATCAAGGAACACTTTGACTTCTCTTTGGCACGCTGTACTCTAAATTTCTGGCTTCTCTACCAAATTTCTCGAATTCTTAAAGGTACAATAAATTGAGGAACTGGAATTTGTAATATCCCAGCAGCTCAGCGTTAGTAGAACCAACTACAATTCATTAAATTCAGAAATAAGCTCCAGAAAACGCGAGGTTTGTGTAAATCAGAATCTCTATGTCATTAAAATCATTGTTTTATATGAGAAAAGTAACACATGAAACCAAATCAAGTATTCATGAAAACGAATAAAATCCTTAATTGACTCGAACGACCAGACCACACACCAATATTACATGCAACTGTGATATAAAGATTACCTTCCAGCAATGCAGGGAAAGATTTATTGCTTGTAAGGGTTATTTTTTATCATCCGAATTATCTAGAAGTAAAGCACCAGGCTCGATGCCATGCAGCATTATAGTTGATTCTTTTTTTGTATAAAAAAGCGAAAACCTTTTGGATGCGAATGTTATAATGCTTTTACTTCGTGTCCATGATATTCTGATCAGAATCATTAAAGTTATTATTTTCTATGACAATAGAATGTATAAGCCAAAAATCTCCAACTGATTTTTCTTAGATTTTTTGTTTTACTTCTAATTCATGCGTAACGGTTGACTACTCCAGCCGGAGTCTTATTCTCTAAATTAAAATTTATTGCTTTATGCACGAGATCTAAATCCCCGAAAGTAGAAAATAAGACTACATTTGAAAATGCTATCAAGTGTGAGTAGCTGCAGATACATATTGGAAAATATTGAAGAATTTGTTTTTATTGTTATTGCTCGCCGCGCCTTAGAGTCGAATGTGAAACACAGCTTGTCAATTTTTCCACTTACAATGTCTCGCAATAAGAAGAGAATGAAGACAAGACTCATCAAAGCTACGGAGACAATAAGGATGGACGACCGTTGGAAACTTATTTTTTGATGACCCCACAGAAAGAAATTGGGAAAGACTTTGAAGCCAGTAACATAACAGTGACACCATGACTTTTCCGTCATACCAAATCCCTAGTACTTTCTCCAAATCTCAAGAAAGGATCGAGTGTATTTTGATGTTTGGCTGTTTGGCTATGACCCATCATACCGCGTAATATTATTCTCAGTTACGAATGACTGCTTTTGATGTGATGTCACTTTGACCATCTTTCCAAACCACTCTGTCCATAAAGGGGGTGAGTCAAAATCGCTTGACACAGGGGCGTGCCGCGGTCACACTTCTGCACAGTGCTAAATTGGAATCTGGGTATGTCCCGGTAGGTTAAAAGCGTTTAAAGAAAGCCAAAAACTCTCTATCATACCGTTCTCAGCAGGCAAAATGAAACTGGCGTCAAAGCATCAAAATTTTAACAATGTGTCAACCTCCTGAGCGGTATGGAGTCCACAATCGCTTAAGCAACCCCATGTAAAAGTCGTCCGGTCGCTGCGTCCTACTGTGCGGCAGAACGCAAACTCCTTCCCTCCATCCAGGTCGTTTGCCCTCAAAATTCTCCTTTTTTTTCCACAACATTTACTTCTAGTCTTTCAATACAAAACACTTTGAGAGGAAAGGCTCCTGGAAGTGCATTCAGTTTTATATGAGAAGGACAAAGGAGACCCATTTCTCCGCACTCTACACCACGGCGACAGGGCCGAGCATTGGAGAAAGTGTGACTTTCTCTCCTTGACGAATAAAATGAGAAACAGGCGTGTACAATGGAGGGAGGAAGTGGATCAATCCTGCAATAACCCCCAGACCCTACACCACCTGAAGTGTGAATTTATGAACCCCATTATGACTCACGGCTCCCGAATCACCCATTGACTCCGGCACTACTGCCTGGGAAACAGACATGCTGAACTCAATTCCAGAATTTCAATCAAGCCCCGTGCCTGACACTGCCAGAATGCTCTACACTTTCACAGCATTTGTCCTTTGACTCCGAGATCAAGTTTTCTAAGTCCTTGTAATTTCATTGATATTGAATATTAAATTAATAATCCGGGTGCTTACCGAAGACGCTGAGGTCGATGGGGTTACTCTGAATTGTTCGTTCCGTTCCGGAAATCACATTGGTGGCTTTGCAAATGTATTTGCCCTGGTAGTCATAGGTGACGTTGTGGATGACGAGCATTGGGTCGGAACCTCGGACATAGACCGTTTCCTCTGAGTTTGTCATCTTTTGAAGCCATTGATATGTCGGGGTAGGGTTCCCGTCAGCTTGACACTGGAGTACAGTACGGTTGTACAGACTCGCTGTCACTTTCCCGTCGGGTCGTACTCCAGTGATTTTGGGCGGATCTGTATTTCAATATGCAAAGTGAGAGTTGGGTTTCCGGCTTTGAAGAATAAATAATCCTACTTTGCCTATTTATGTCTATGCATTGAACTAAGTTTAAAGCTTCCTTTCGAACTATTCAGTACGCCGCTCATATTGGTTACGGGTACGCCGCTTATATTGGTTACGGAAAAAGCTCATATATGGATTAATTAATGTTTGAATCTCTTTGAAAGCTACGGGAAAGAGGCTCCATAAAGGTTAGAATTACCACAAGTAGACCTCATATTACGGCACTGTTCAAAAGGCGAGAGTGGAGGCTAGGCTAGGCTACAAATCTCCATGGTCCATGGATACACCATCGTTGCCAAGGCTCAGATATCCAACGAAAGAGTTAAGCTGGATCTGGTTTGGCTGCTTTGGCCGTGCTATTTCTATTACACTCGGTTGTTAAGTCAAGCTGACCGAAAATACATTATTGAAGAAATACAAGGAAAACGTTATTCACTGGCGTAGAATTACGCTTTCTTTGGGGTCTGACATGGCGTTACCTCATTTGACACCTCAACAAAGGGGAGAAATGAATACTTTTCTTCCTCCCGCCGACCCAGACTTGACGACGGACCTCTTTGACTTCCAGATTCCAGACACAGTAACCCCAGCCTTTGTTTGTCCACGCTCCATTTCTCAAGCGTAAATACATTCGACCTCTTGGTTCCAGGCTCAAGAGTCTGTCTGCAGTCTCCTTTGCACCCACATTAACGTTAATATTTGAAATCTAATTTATAATTCATTGGGGCGTCGTTACTTGAAATGCAGGAGAGTGCATGGATACATAAACAAGATGAATTTCCAGCTCTACACATAAACGGGAAGTGCACTTTCCAACCCCACTCTATACCATTGTGTCATTTGAGCCCTTGGCTTCCCATTTAGAAAAGACGAATCCCAAGTCGGAAATAGTATTAAGGCATTACTGATACGATAATATTTTGACAGGCATTTTTGCCAGAAAAGCAGCTCGGGGCTGCTGGGCGGAAGAATACCTTTTACATGGAGCCTTCTTTCCTATCCTTGCTTTTCTCTCCGCTAAAGCCCAACTAAACCCTATTTTCTTCTGGCATGCATCGTGCTCAGGGACGAGGAAGTTCCTTGTATGGGAATACATGTTGACAAAAATTCTAAGATTTACCTTCACCACGTCCTACTTTTCTCCATATATTATTTTATTACACGGCTACCAGCCGAGCCACTTATTCTCCCGTCATTCCTAACCATAAGATCCTGGATTCCATATGCAGGGAACTTCCGTTATGGTAACCGTATCCACGCTGCGTATTATGTAGAACATACTCACCAAACACCAGCCCACCGCCGTCTGCCTGAGTAACAAGAGGAATAAAGGAAGTACTTACATTTCACATCAATGACAACCCCACTGGTTTGAGCACTTCCCAGAAAGTTCTTGGCTTCACAGACGTAGGTACCCGCATGTTTCCGAACCAATGGGCGAAATTCCACAGTTTCCTAACAACCGAAAACCCAGGATTCAAGTTTAGAAAAAATCCTGAGTCTCAAGTGATTCCTGATACTCTGGACCATGTCAAACAAAAACCCTAGACATACCTGGAAACTATAAGTCTGGGACCCACCCAGACGTCTCCAGTTGACTTGGGCAGGCGGATTGGCATCAGCAATACATCGAAGTGTCACCGTGTTCTTGTTCTCTTCCAAATCCGTGTCTGGAGCTCCGAGGAGTTTCACCTGTGGAGCATCTATGGATGACAAACAAAAACAGGAGAGCTCTTCTTAGCAAAAGTTTGCGGTGAGTAGGATAGGGACCATAATTTAGAAGAAACTTTGCAAAGAAGTTTCTTTAAAATTGTTTTTAAAGTTACTCCAAGTTCCTAATTTGATTTGTGCCAGGATGTAATATTATTACCCATATATTCGACTTGTTCACGAACAGCCACGCACAATTCAGTTAGAACAACAAAGGCAGTAAGCAAAAGAACCATATGTGGTATGAGTTTTGTGCCCGTTGGGGTTGCGTGGGAGTTCCAGCACCAGCAATCAGAAATAGGTTCCCCTCAATACTACACGTGTCAAAAACACTTCGATCTCAAAGTTCCTTGTCAAGTTCTTCCGTGCTAGAGTAAGATTTCAGATTTTCTCTCTTTGTAAACAAACTTGGAAATAGTTTTGAGAGTGGAGGAAAATCTGGTATAAGTCAATGCTCAAACTTTTTACGCAAAGCCTGTCTCTTCGGTCCGGTGTCCAAGAAAAGCTCCACTTTACTTTTCCTTAACTCGGACGGAGTACCAGAAAAATGAACAATGCAAGCGCACGGACATGGCATTTCTAAGTACGTAAGACGTTTATTACAACACTGCACTCCTATGTAGCTTCATATATTCTACATTCTACGGCCAACTCGAATTGGTTTTAGAAGTCATAGAAAAGAGAGAACAACGCCTTTAGGATCGCTGACAAGTCAATAATTATTTTACAATTTATTACCCCGACGTTTGCTGGACCATTTGAAGATCCTTATTACACGAAACCGGGTCTTCAGTTCTGACTTACCAATTAGTAGTACATGAATATATTTATGAACTGGTTGGTTACTGTTATTATTGCACCCGTTTAGGCAAGCAACCAAGCAATACATATTGTGCTGGTGCTTAGACAGAACGGGCGTTTGGCTAACGAGAGCAAGAAACGGAAATATGCCTGAGACTGGTCGCGTCCAGTCCAGTGTCATCGATATTAGCGAAAAAGTTACTAAAACAAGACCAAATTGTCTGAGTATGCGTCATTTTTATACCCTCTAATTAACTACTCTGTCTTATTCTCCGGGGCTCGAAGCCTTACGTATTGTCTTTGCGTGGAATACCATCACGTTACAAATCACAATACATGATATGTGCATAGCGCAGCAATATATGATTATCCTGTCAACGGGATAAGTTTCAGATGAGTTGATGAGCTGTTTCTGTCTTGGCGCTTGAATTTTTGTTCTACTATCTATGGGCGATCGAGATTGAAGTGCTGGCCATTTTGATACAAGCATGAACATAAGACTTAAAAATTACCAATATCTGTTATCGAGATACATCGATAAGAACAGTCACTATAATTGGCAAGTTAATAATTATATGTGCAGCGAATCGGCAATAATAATGAATTATTTATCGGAATGCTAAATATCTGCATTAGCTGGATTTGAGATGGAAGTAAGCTTCTTGGTTAAACAAAGTCCTGCGTTGACGGTTATTTCTCTTTATAATTGTTTGTCATGCCTAGAAAAATTGAACAAGTATTGAATACAAATTACTGCTGCTCCCATACAAAACTGGAAGGAAATAAAGGACTTGGGCTTGTCCACTGTATTATGACATGACAGGTTGTAAAATATAAATTGGCTCAATGTCAATGTTCGTTGTTGCTGTCAACTGTGATTTTAGTGTCACGAATGGGTTTGTGATGAAGACACGCAGACGAACAGAGCTGGGAAAGATGTGACATGTAGTTTAATAATGCGAAGCATGGACTGGAAAGAACATAGTCGAGTCGATATAATCGTCAAATTAGTTTTGAAGTCGTTTGGCTTGCTCGTCCTCGTCCTTGTTTTGTCAGCGTGTGATGTGGTCACTGAACCATAGCCAGTATTTACAAAGACTGAAGGCAGATGTGTTACGTTTTACGTTAGCCGAATTTCAGTTCAAACCAACCGTGACTGACATGAATCTACTCCGACTTTTTATCATACAAGCATTGAAGTCTTGACCCAAATAAATCGCTTTTGTGTGCATTTTTCGTCAATATAGAACTTTATATTTCCGTTTTGATAGAATTTTACAAACTATTTATATACAGGCTAATATTATAATCGTAAATTACTGTAACATGCAATACAAATTGCACATTTCAAATATATAGGTATTAGTACTGCAGTGAATATTGGAACCTGTTTAGTATGGGTGGCAAATACTTCGCTGGATATGAAACCTGGCAACCTTACACTACATGCTATTATTCAAGTCTGCATGTTATGACGGAGGGGGTTGAGGTACTTGAGATAACCCCTCCCGGCAATCGGAAGGCACACTTTTTGTTCCTCTTCCCGCAGCAATCAGACCATTTGGGTCCTAGGACCATTTCGCATTCTCCATTAAGCTGCCTACTGTATTCAGTTATGTAAACATAATTTCTTAATTAAAAAACGCTTTTTATTTTAAATGGAAAAGTCCTGACGATTTTTAAGATTACGGTATACAACAATATACTTGTGCAAATGTTTGCAGCAATAATGTTTGTAGATTTTTATTTTTCATGGATCTTTTTAGAAAAGGTGACGGTCTAGCTTATTTACCGTTAATACAGGAAAGAGAGTACAGGGCTTCAAACCCCGGTAGTTTTCGTTTCTTTTGAAAAGCCAGAATATGAGGAGGAGGAGGAGAATAGGCGGATATTAATCTGTTGGTAATTGAATAATGAATAGGTTTTGCTTACATTGAATATCGAGGAGAACTTGAGTATCCCTTGATTTGGTGGGATAAGCCTCATGAACAGCCACGCATTTGAGAGCCTTTCCATTGTGTCCCTTGTGGAAGGTGTAGTCCAGAATGGAGACGGCAGACCATTTCTTATGGTTGTCTTCCTCCGTCTTATTCGTCTGATTTACTCCAACCACTTCCTCGTCACCTACACAACCCAAGGAAAAAAGAACTCGTAAAACACGAAACTTTTTAAAAACCCCATCAGAACCCGAAATGAATAAAAAAACAAAATGAATTGAATGCAATGGACCAATCTCGGATTTCAGAACCTCTGAGCACCATTCATTCTAGCGCTATTTTAAAAGTTTTTTAAAGCTCCTGAGAAGCGCGTCGGTTTCCGGTCGTTTGATGGTCTTACGAATCTTACGGTAATTTCTACAAATCTCAATTGATGTCTGTGTATAATTGGATTAGGAAAGGGTTCAGGTTCGGGATATTAGAATAAAGAATCACCGTCGAGACTTATGCTCTGGTTCTAGTTAATGAGTCGTAATGAGAACACAATAGTTGATCGAAATCTGTTTCAGGATTCAAAAGCTAGGAAATAGAGACGAGTTTTTTATTGTAAACCCAGCTGGGATTGTGAATTGTGCATAATACAATGAACGTTAGGAATATAACAGCCACCCGAATGTGGAAAATGCGATGCAATGGCATAGGATTTGTACGGCAAGAGATGAAATAGTCGATTAGGATGGGCGGGGTTTTCTTTTGAACCTTCCAACCTCTGAGAAGGAAATTCTAATGAAGCATAATTGAGGAAGTTCTTCCTGAGATGAAATTAATTAATGATCTCCACGTGTCCTTATGTACTCTTACGTAACAACAGATGCTTCAACATTGCCATGAAACTCTGGAAATATTATTACAGGAAGGAAAGTTGTCGAATTGACAGAGCAATATGAAATGAAGTCATCGAGAATCTCTGTCGTCTACGGATTATACGTTACGCGATAGGAAAACTGACAAGACAATCGTATCATCAACGTTCGGCATCAAGATCTACCGGTCAAATTTATTTAAAGCATTTGTAGAAAGTGATTTTTGAAATTATTAGAAAGTTAAACTGTTATCATAAACGTTTTTGATAATCGTTGGCTAATATTAGTTTTGAATGGATTTCGGCATTTTGCCTTCATCGCCTGCTTGATGTTGAAGAATTGCCGTTATAACGCGTCGAAGACAAGGACAGTAAGCAGGGCGCAGACACTAAATAATTGATCGGAAACGGAAATATTTAGCAATATATATGCGGAAAATTTGAGCCGCGTAGAATGTTGTCCGGGACCTGTCCGGGTTCTAAAGAGGTAGCCAAAGATTTTGGGAGCAAAGCAGCTCGTTTATTCCATTTCCCTCGTTCCTCACATTCACTTACTGACTTATCTTGGGAAGAAGGGATTAGGGGGAGAGCCAAGTGAATAGAATTGGGCCAAATGACGAGGAACGGAGAGAGAATTGGAGAAAGTGGAACTCCCGTGTCTCTTACATGGGATCCCATCGTGTCGAAATGGATTGAGTTGGATTAAAATGAAAGGCTCTCTCGGCCTCTTTCCAATTTGAGCTTAGTATCTAGAGAAGTAATAGATATAGCCGGACTTGAAGAACCCAACCTGAAACCAGGTCGTCGTTTCCTTACCTACAAACCATTTGAGTAATGGCGGCGGGTTTCCATATCGACTCGTGCACTTGACCGAGGCTCGTTGTCCCGTCTGGGTCGTGAGGTTCTTCCCCATCGGAATTACGGTTCCGTTGAATTCCACTTGTGGAGCATTTGGCGGAACTGTGAAAAGGTAAAACCAGAACGAAAACATCATTAGCTTAGCCTGCGTTTTTATCCCAACCCATTCTGTCCAGTTCGAAACAGTTGTAGGTAACAACTGTTAAATAATAAATCATGGCTTTGGTGGCGCTCTCTCCACGCCGCGCCGAGAGTAAGCCTCAACTATTAAGAATTTATGGGTGAAGCCGTAAATAATCCTTTAAAAGGTATTCCTGAAATCTTGACGACATGTTTTTAATCTTCTCAAATAGAGAGAGACATTTTTACCCGAAGTGGAAACCCCGCTTAAGTATGCAAAGACGCACTACTGGTATATATGACTTTCTGCCTTGTTTAGAACAGAAATGAAGTATGGAGTCGTCTCGGGTTTTTTAGTATGTGTAAAAACTAAAGTGAGTTCACAATTTTAGCAAAGTGCTATTGCCAACATTTATCATTCACATTCTTGTCTCCGAAGAAGCCGCAGCATAAGAGATTTCCAGGAATCTGACGCTACACACACTCCGTACACATAAACATCCATATTTTCACTCCAGAACTGAACTAGGAGGCAAATACCTGGAAAGAAACTTTCGTCTTCCATTTCAGCATAAAAGGAAACAGTGACCGTCATTTCCTTGAGAGATTATGAGTTAAGGTCCATTTGAAACACAACGAAGAAGCAGGTTTATCGGGCGCGGCGTTAGTTCACCCAAACAAATCCATATTACTTGAAACGAAGTGGAGACTCGTGTAGCGTTCAAAATAAAGTAACCTGCATCCACGCAAGCTAACACATAATGCATAATAAGAGTCTTCTACATCTCCTTTTGGTTTGAAATTAAAACTGGGCGTGTGTTTTATGACTTAATTTAGCAGAGCTTTTGAAGAAAGCCTTCAGCGCATCGAGATTGATACTATTGAATGTGCAGAGGAGAGAGTTACAGTTCTACGACATAATTTTCTATGTAAGCGTAAGTGAACTAGTACATTGAAACACAATTTGTGCACTCATGTTCATTTAGTTCTTAATCTTGTCACAAGTCACAATACGTAATAAAGTTTGAGGAAAAGCTTTTAGTATTCCCAAAAATAGACAGGAAATTGTCGCTTCAAAGAAAGCTTTTGAGATGATGATAATAAAAGCACCAGCAGGTTACTTGCAAAACTCGAAAACTCAATGCTCTATCTTATATTGAAACTTTCCACTTCCATCAACAAGCCTACATTCTATTCAATCCCTGTCAAAAGTCACAGCATAAAGAGAAATCACAATACATTTGAAGGATCTATGTGTTGATTAATATAATTTTAGGCGGACGTATAAAACAACAACCAAAAACAACAAACGCTTTCACCATCTAAAAGATGAAATATTTACCGAACCAAACAAAACATTAAAGTGCGACGTGAGGAACACGCTTTCACCTTATATGGAACCTGGTCCAAGAGAATAAAACGTGATGCTTTTAGGGCTAAAATGTAGGTAAGGTGGTGACATTTAAATGACACGTTTAAGTGTTTCGCAGACGCCGAATTTATGCCGTCCTTATATTCCATACAGGACTGGTATTTAGATAAGAGATTCAATATCAAAGTTAATTCCAAGATCCGATATCTGTATAAGAGATCATACGCTTACTTTGCGGCTGGGAATCTGGTTACCGCGGTTTCTTATGTGAAACCAATTTAGAGGTACATTGTCAGAAAACATGTGTCAATTTCAAAAGAATCTGGCTACGAATAGCACTAACAACATCGAATTGCGTTTGTAGAAAACTTTATTCAGCACCGAAAACCACCACAAGCACAAGCAAAACCGAACAGTGGTGACGCTGAATGTTACTATATATTTGCTTAAAATAGCTCTCTAGAAGGAAGTAATCCAAAGAAGAGAGAAGTAATGCAGACCAGATGTAGATATCTTTTGAAAGGGACAGATAGCACGTTAAACTACATATTCGGAATTAGGACTTATGTTCCCGTTTCAGTCTGCTACAAATGTTGGCGTTATGTAACAAGGGCTTAAGCCTTAAGCGGCTCAAGAGAATTTCCTATTAGAAAAGTAAACATTTAGCTTTGAGGACATTCCCTCGTCTCAATATAAATAAGATCATGTTCTCCGCGGAGACTTGTGAGTAAAAAAATAAGGCGGACTGAGAGATATTCCAGGAGCAGAAGCATGCCCATAAATAACCCTAACGAGCCATAAATTTGATCAAAGGGATCTGCTTTGCCATTAATTTAGGTTCTTCTCAAGAATTTGTGCAAATGTCCGGATGCATTTACAAGCGGAAATATCGACATTTAGCCCTTCCTTGGAGGAAACATTGAATCTCTTCCCTGCCTACTCTTCTTTTCTTGGCTTTCTCTCCCTTCCTAGGGAACGGACCATTACGGTGGCAGGAGGCCTATATCTCGGATTTATGTCTCGTCTGTCCTCAAGACGAAAGACGAGCCGATCCTCTCGAGTATCAACATCAACAACTACATTATCCCACCCTGGGACTAACTACCCGGGATTCTACACTTCCATCTCCACTCCAGACACACACGCACCCGCACGCGTAAACAGGAACAACGCTCCTGTACACATTCTGCATATTCCCTCTATTCAGAGTCCTTATGGAATAGGATTTAGAACTTAATGAAACCATCTTCATCTTCTGAACTATAGTGTGATTTCATCAGATGATCCTGGCCTACTATGCCCCTAATAATAACCCAAGTCTCCAAATGCATTCCAATCAGCAGCCCGAAATAGAATTCGGAATGACGAGTTCCACCATTTGCTCCGATGCACGGGATTTCTCGTTCCAGAACATCTCCGCGTCCACGCCCAGAGTCTGGGCTGTAGATGAGAAGAATGCAAAGCCTCATTGTTTATGGAAACGTGTTTACATGCATAAGTAATGAAGGGAGGGGGAGGGAGTATGGATACAATGCTCTTCTATTTACATAATTGCTTATTTATTGAACCTCCTCATCATTCATTTGTGTACCGGCAATATGGAAATTGGGCTGGTTTTTAAAAAGGGAGACACACGGACAGGCTGTTCAATGTTCAATACAGCCCATGAGCTCAAAAGGCCAATTTCAAAAATGAGAATGGCACTCGCAATTTGGGTGACTCGGGACTCCCATTCAGAGTCAAGTTAAGACTAGGGATGTGCTATGAATGAATGTTCGGAAAATGCAAATTCTGGAAGGTTGAGCAGAAGAAGAGGGATAAGGTAACTGGGCCGGGTTTTTTCTTTGTATAATAAGAAGCCAAGTCAGGCACATGTTGTCAACCCACAAAATGCTTTCTCGTCTTCGTGCAAACTTGGTACTTTGGCATACTATTCTCCTCGTTTTTCTCCACGTTGTTGTCGGTGTTGTGTTAGGTAGAAATATGCAAATACAAAGTATTTTCCAATTTCCGTCGAAAATATATATGACATGCAATCTCTCCTCGCTCTCCTGCCTTCCGCTCAACCTGTTCCAGAACAGTCAAGGAAAGTACACTATGTGTATAGCTCTGCAATATTAATGTTCTACAGGGATATGGATGGGGGTTTCAGAGACTTTGTAAAACGCATCCGCCTTCTTCTCCACAGAATCATCTTATTTACTTTGTTCATGGCTCAAGAAACAGACAAGTTGTAAAACAAAGTGAAGCCAATACCTACGAAATTCACAGAAAAAAGTTACATAGGTTTCAATTTAAACATACTCAAAGGCTCAATCCGACTTGTTTGTTCTGCACTAGAAACAGTAGCTTAACAGGAATTAATATGCATCGCTCTTAGACTACTCAATTTTTGAATTTCAATATTAAACATTACAGAATGATTCATTAGTTCGTGATTCTGAACGTGAACCCGAAGTCAGCCTCCCGGCAGCGTCACCAGTGAAATATGGTAACCACATACGTGTCTATTCGTTTGAGACCAAGCCGGAGCATCTCTCAGGAAACCGCAGATGTGGAAACACTCCGTAGTCAAAAGAAGAAGAAGCTTCAACGCGTCGTGAACCCCGTAAATGACTCAATCCAGCGGAAGGCAGGTACTTATGCATGTAGAATGTAGATAAAAAACAGGAAATGAGAAAAATGATCTCGTGGAAGGCATAATGAGGCTACTAAGGGGTATATACGGGGTTTCAGTGCAGAGAAGACAGACGACAGATTATTTACATCTCAGTCTCGCCTCACTGAACATGATTATAATTTGTTACATCAGCCTTCGCCCTTCATACAAAAACTTTCTTCTGAGTTGAGCCTAATTCTATTTTCGTGAAATAAAATGAGAAAACAACGATGAGAAGGAATTAGATTTTCAAAATGAGGCATGGCTGACTGCATTAAAGGCCTAGATGAGAGACTGTCTCAAGGGGGCATGTAAATTATTTATTAGACGGTGAACCAGCCTCGTTACTTACAACAACTTGGACTCAGGCTCAAGACTGAAACAGAGAGCTTATGATGAAGCAGTACTCAAGAAACTAACTGACAGCTCTGATTTTATGCTTACGAACTTTCATGCACTTCTTCATTATTACGTCTTGATTCTTCTTTCTCGCAGTGAACGAACAGAGTCATTTTCTGTCAAATTACACAACTCATTTTCTGGAAGAACATTTGCCGTATTCTGTAAGCTAAGGTTCGTTCCTTGTATTTTTTGTACTTCACTCAGGCCTCATTATCTCTAGCCTTTTAGAGATGAGAAGCTTCTCGGATTTGACACGAATGAATCTCACCTCATCAACCAAAGTCAACCTCAGAGTAGTACAGTACAACTTTATCCTGTACTGCCATTTATAATAATGTTGAACATGAGATGAAACCACATGCACTCCACCAGTAAGCCAGTTACTCATTTCGTCCAGTATCTGCTACATATCTACTCCGCTATGATTATGATATGATACTCTGGAGTGCTGCTGCGTGTAGACAAAATTGTACTCATTCAGAAGAGTTCAGATCATATCTTTCTAGGGAAATCACCTTTGCAAACAAGGGCATAAGAATTTCTCTAACGATGAAACTTATGGACACTCTGGGGTTTTTCTTCATGTCCACGTCACGTGTGTACAACATTGATTTTTCTCTCCAAAGACGAGAGAGGGTTACTCACGAGATTCAGAAAGTTGCGGAAGACATATGGGGATATATCTCACATTTAAGTATACGAAGCTCTTGGCTATCAGGATCATAACTAATGACGTGGTGTTGAGACAGGGTGACACGTACAACCGTTCCTGTCTTCATCATAAGTGGACTCCTTCAGAAACAGACACCCCGGCTCCGACAAATATGGACACAAGGCGGAATTGTACGAATTCTTGGACATAAGAGCAATTTTTCAACTCAGCACAGAGCCGAGTTGCGGTCGAGTTCACTGCCTCCTTCCACTCCGGATTATAAACCATAAACTGACTTTTATTGTCTATAGAAGTCGTATCAGGCGGATTTTCTTGGGTTCGAGCGTAGGTTCAGAATTTGCCCGAGGGGACTCAAATAAGCCCGAAAACCCAGCCACGGATGGGTCAGAGAAGTGCTATTTAGCATTCCGCAGAAAGCGTACGTCCTAACCTCTCGGAAACTCTGCCACCGCGTAAAAATTCATAAAAGTGCGTTTCGGTGTATAAAAATGCAGGTGAATAGCCCTGAAAATGCTCTGAATATTTCAAGAATAGGCCGTTATCTTTCTCGTGGTCTTGAGAATGAATGAAAATATAGGAAATGGCGTCCATTGTCTCGCACGCCGTCTCCAGTTCCGCTTCGGAGTGCATTGGTTGGTAAGGAATAATGCAATTTTAATCAAGACGCCTTTGTATCAGCTTGTCTTTTGGAGCTCCGCACACAATGGCAAGTCGGTCTCTGGAGAAAGCGAGCTCTAGGTAGTTCGGAGTGAAAGTGGAGAAAGTATGGAAGGTCGAAGGAAGAACGAAGAAGGTGTGAGATTCCTGGCTTCCCACTCGCACGTCCGTCCACAGTTCGGCGTGCCCAGCATGCGGAAGGAGTCTGAGCAGTGGTCCATGGGGCTCTGTTTTTCCAAATTAAAACCAGGCCGTCCTTAACCTCAGAAGAAGGACGGGTGGACTTTGGAATGAGGCTCTATTTATTGTCTTCCTCGTAAAAGAATTTATGACTCACTCCGCCTCCCTTTATGGACCCATACCTCCAATTTCCAAAATCAACTCCGTTTTTATTATTGATGTCTCAAGTGCATCCCACACGGGGTTATGGGGATTGGAGGCAGAACGGGATTTCGCCGACGCGTATCATTCAACCATCAGAAGTCTCAGATCGGGATCACACGCACCACTTCATCTATCAGAATCCAAATAGCTAAAATGAGCACAAAATAGATGATTTGTAAATCAAAATTTCAAACCTAAATCATTCATAATTTGAATGGGTTCAAGCATCTTTTAAGCATCAATCTTCGAGCATCTATTAAGCTCCAACTTTAACAGATTCAGTGGCATACACTTCTTGCTAATAAAATTCCTTCGGTATATTCCACGTTTACCGGAACAAATTCCGGTGTTTATAATTATTTCCTTTTCTACAGCCCTGGCCTGAAGACAGAATCAAGGAGCAATTTCAACGAAATCAAAAAGTTGTCTAGGAAAAAAGTAAATCCCGTCTGTATATATTGAAACAGGCCAGGGGGCACAATTACAATTATATTAAAAACGGAAAACTCAGTTTTCCAGAGCTTTGTGTCCTCAAGGCTAAGGGTTAGCCGGAGGATCTGACTGGCTTGGATTTCATCTCGAAATTGAGCTCGGATTGATTAAAAAAGGTGAGGGAAGGAAAGGCTGCTACACGGTTTGGTTCATTTGTGAGAGGATCCTAAAAGCTTCTCCGCTTCCCTACAATCTCCTAAATAAAGACGAAGAAAGAGAATCCGTATCTTGATGATATAAATCAATCAGACTGCGGTTATTATGCTCCAAACCAGAAGTGGCTTGGGTTTTTGGAAGGAAACAGAGGGAGCCGGGACCATCCCAGGTTTATTTATGGATGTTCTACACACTTTGATGGCTAATTTAAGGGCTCCGGACATACGCCGAGAAAATATTATGCACGTGTTTGTGGGTAATATTTCCAGCCTCAAGCTCCCGTGTCTACAAAATACGCTTTTCCCATGTATAGTTTGTTCCTCAGGATTTCAGGTAAATCAAGTACCAGATGTACTACGAATCTTAATCTCAAAATTAAGTTCTACGGCATACTACATTCAGTAACATACCACTCGCTCCAGGGATTTCGCCGGTAACTGCTCCAGTTTATCATGCATATGCTTGAGATCTGAGACCTTGTTGATATTCCGTTTACCAGCATAAATACCAGCCTTCGTGCTTGACTCATATCAAGTTCCCTCTCAGCAGCAGCTCACAATTATATCATAAATTTCAAAAATAATATTGACAGCCTTTTTTGGTAAAAGTCTTAGAAATTGGAGCAAGGAGCATCTGTGCGACTGAACCTCGTCCTGCTTTAACCGCACCAATTTGTATGCAAATTTGTATACCTTGGAGCTGCCTCAAACCACTACTGATGCTGTGGTTGGATCTGAATCACGACTTAGGTTGTACTTCTGAAGCCATGGCGGAAAAAGATATCTGATTTCCATATTTTTGTGATTCTAGGTCTAAAAATAGTTCGATATTCCTTGGCAAGCATTATGGACTTGGTGCAACCTGAGAAATTAACCTACCTACCATGTCTACAAATTAGCTCCAAGGAATTGATTTAGGTTAATTCGACAAAGTTCCCAGAACAATGAAAGGGAAGGGAGTGAAAGGAGTCACGACTTGTCATGGAAAACTTGTTCGCATTTAAGTTCACACCAATAAGGCGGATTTACGCCTGTGAAGAAGAAGTAAATTACAAAAATCCTATAATTGACTATTACCTACTTTACCTTAGCCTAGCCTGGGAATTTGGGCAGGTGACAAAATATTTGAACTCACGCACAATGAGATTTTTTTTAACGCTTTTACTCAATATTGATTAAACTCGAACTCAAAGGCAAGCCGTACAGTAATCTGCCTATACAATTGTCTGCTGCTGAATGGGAAAAACTTTTTGTTTCAATGAAAATTAATGCCAGCATTGGCTGCTCTTTTCTGTAATTGTTTGTAAGAGTAAGTCAGGGGGAATCAATAATGATGCTGGTTGTTTAGGCCTTTTGTGAGCTTAGACTTCAAAGCATATTGTATTTAGCTAAAAGGCACAATACAAAATATAAACTTTGTCAAAGCAGACTGCAGTAGTAAGGCCGCTTCACAATTCCGAGCCATCAAATGAAACAATAATGAACTAATAGAAAATAGAGAGAAGCCCGACAGATCGTTTCAGTTTCAAATGTTTGTCTATTCAGTACAACATAATGGCGCTGAGAATGAGGGAGCGAAGAATAATCAGATAGCCCTAATTCTGTCACTCAACTGCTTCTCGTTATTATTTAACTTTATGCCATGCTTCGACTTGTACCCGAGAAATACAGAAATATACGAAACAAGTCTGGCTCCATTTGTCTTTGTCAGAGAAGGCAGAGACTGGGTTTCCCGAGCACATTCATTCCCCAGTTATTGTGACAGGAATATGATGGATCAGCCTGATTTCCCCATCTAATAAAATTTGGAAGGATGGAGAGTTCAGATCTCAGCTCCGGAATCTGTCCTCACTTCCCGCATGGGAAGGACTTATATGTACATAGCGTGTGTTGGACACGAACAGCTCGTATTTTGGTTATTAGAATTAGTGAGAAGAGAGAACAGTTTAAGCCATCCAGAGGAGTCATATCAAATATCTCAAAGTCGAAAAGTTGACAGTTCGTGACAGGTGACAAAACCCTGTGGTTTCAGTCAGGGCGACACATGAGTTGTTGTGGACTCCTAAACCTCAAGTATTTCTAAATATGACAAAGCCCCTTAACGTTGTGCATTTATGATTAGTATTCCAAGGAATGCTCACTATGCTATACTAGGACTAATCTTGGTCTCTATTTTGGAAACATAATGAAAGCAAGGGACTGGGAATAAGTCCGAATTCTGACAAGAAGCCCTTCAATCTGATAAGGCTCTGGATCTGGTTAATAGATAAGGATCTTCAAGATTGCCGTATGTAAATACGGAGGGTCTATTATTGTAAATACGAAAAGTTGGGGTGAGTTGGTTGGTTTGGAGAGAGCACTTTGGCTTGAGAATGAGTACTTACCACGGACGACTAGTTTGACGGGCCGAGACGTGAGAGCGTCCTGGGCAGCAAAGTCCGAGGCTGTCACTTGACATTCCCACTCCCCGTCGTCGTACTCGAGTGCGGCATTGAGGACACGGATTGTACAGTCACCCACGTCTGGGTTTCCGGCCCACTCGTACTTCCCCAAGTAGATTCCAACGGGCTGGAAGAAAAGGCACGCACAAAAGAACAGCGTCATTACCATTTCATTGAATGAGAAACCATTTCAACTTCCACCATTTTTGCTACAAAAGTCGCGAGTGGAAATATTAAAAATTCCAGTTAATTACAAAAAGCATATAAATAAAACTAGCTACCTTATTATCCTTCTGCCACGAGCATTGTCCTTTCTTATTAAATATTTTACAGGTTAGTCTTGATTCTTGTCCTGGATTCACTTCACTGTACTCTGGTTGTTTTTCAAACTGCTGGGCCGCATCGACAACTGAAATAAACGATGACAAATACAATTATTAGGCATTCGCTTATTTGTCAAGCATTTGGAATTGGATAGCACTATGTATGCTATAGAAATCATCACGCCATATATTTCCTCCATAAATAAACTAGCGGACCGCAACCACAGTTAACGCATTAGAGGGAATGAAACAGAAGAATTTGGTTCTTCTAATATCCCTCACACACGTCACATCTTCAAGATTTAATTACATAAAAGTTATGCATTTGGCAAAGCTCACATACTTCAACTTTCAAAACTTTCCGGGTGCAAGCCTCTGAGAAATCAAGTCAGCAGTGTGTGAGTCTGTTCTATACTGTGTGTTCTATATCAGCGCCGAGTTTGGAAACTATGTGGATTCTAGTATATGTGCAGTAATATGGCCCTCTGCAGATTAATTACGCTACGAGTCATGATCATGAACCAAAAGTTGTCACTCTGGTACGTGGATGAAAAATGTCCAAGAATTCCAGGAACGTTCATTTCCCCCAGAAACTCTATAGGGATTGAGCGTGTCTGACGTCTGGAAAACCAAACTCGTAGTTTGTCAGAGTCTCGGATCCGATTCCATTCCAGCCAAGCCGGAAGAGTCAGCCAGTAAAGCAAAGGGTTCGGGAATGATTATTTGCGGTTTTTTTGTAATCAAGAAGCTCCCGTAAGTGAATTTCATAAATGGGTGGGTAGGGAAGGTCTCTTGCCAAAAATTCAAAAGTTGGAGAACCCTGTAGATATGTACATACGTACTATGGAATTGTTCTCACGCCTTTTGTCCCGTATTCCCGTCATGCCTCCTAAACACACACATAGAGACAAACACGTGTGGAAAGAAAGTTCCGAGTTCGGACAGAGCGTAGAGCGGAGGCGAGGTGATGAACTTTGGATTGAGGAAAGTGTAATGGACTGAACTAGTATTTCAGTTATAATAATATTCTTATGACCGGATTGCATGCCGTTGCTCTTAATCCCCCATAGTCTTATTTAATATGTAATAGATAATGGAAGTCGTAAATTGAGTCCATAATTAAGCCAAATCTTACAATTAAATCTAATGAGGACCAGAGTGATGAAGGATGAACTGTGGTCCGACTCTCTGGTCATCCTGTCTGTGAACAAGAGCCTCATTTCATTATACATGGAAATAATATCATTTATAAACCAGATACCTGATGATAGGTTTCACTTCACACAGCCATTAACGAGTGTGCGGAGAGGTTTATAGTCATTTCCACCCTGGTTTATTAATGATGAGGGAGGAGGATGAGACACACTGTTACTTTTCATGAATTTTTTATCCATGGTTTCTTAAATGGTTTTTCTTGTGGTGATTTAGTCATTTTATATGATACTATGCTTGAGCGGCGGAGGCTGGGCTGAACTGAGACTTCTATAATGCCTCCGTTAAAAGAGCTCTTGCGGAGTTGGATCTTTGGATCACCCTCGAATATGCAGCAGACTTCTCAATCCGAATTCAATGATGATGAACGACAAACTAACACGCAGGAGTATTTTCACAAGAGCCAGAAGATTATCAGAGGACAAGACTATTAAATCCATGGAGAAATTACTCTTAAAGCTGTTCAACAGGATTCTTGGCTGGGAATTTGAACGAAATGAAATGATGATGTGTATCTCACGCACACACAGGCTCTGCTTATCATAGATTTAAGATTTAACCCTTAGAAAAACGGTTGATGCGACCCTATGTATACTATCAGTAAACTTAAACTTACCATAACTCAATTAATGACTTAATCTCAGTTCAGTCCTCGCTTGCT
Organism: Ceratophysella denticulata; assembly: GCA_034694925.1. Lineage (NCBI taxonomy): Eukaryota > Metazoa > Arthropoda > Collembola > Poduromorpha > Hypogastruridae > Ceratophysella > Ceratophysella denticulata. The sequence goes on from JAQFYT010000091.1 coordinate 31,117, forward strand.
TCACAGTAAGGGTAACTTTCCCGAACCAAATGCCAGGAGTTTAGGGCAGACAGGAGTTGAGAAAAGAATGAAATTTAGAGATTTTGTACAGAGACAAAAGTTAATAGTTTTTTAGACCTCCAGTGAAGACAGGGGGCTTATCTGCCTTATCACTCAGGAAAACTTTACTAAATTAGTTTAATCGGAAACTCGGATCATAAGATGTTCGGAGCAACTAAGAACCTTGTTTTCTGTCTTGAGAACAAAGTTAGACACCAGATGTTCTCTCCTGCTACTTTCCTAATTACGCCCCGGAACCTGCTTCCTTCCCAAAATAAAAATAAAATTGAATCAAAAGGAGCAGGAGACTAATGACGTATCATTCCATTTCAGAACTAAAATTAATAGGTTCCAGTTCAGGGCTACCTCCGAATCCCACCACGCATTACAATGCAAAATACAAATTCAGGGAGCAACCAATCACAGCCTGCAACATAAATTTACTCACTGTTTGGTTGGTTGGAATGAATTAATGAATGTAAGATAATGAATTTGAGCGTTTTAGGTGGTCTATTTTTTACCACGTGTGTAGTGTGTGTGTGAGGTTCTTCAATTAGACCTACCAAGTATATAAGCCATAAGTAAAACATGGCAATTCTTTTACCGTGTCCTGACAACGATGATTTGCGCAATTAAACCGTTTAACGTTACGATGTTTAGTTGTAGGTGTTTAAACAACACTATAAATTTATATTTGTACAGTTTGCTACCTGCCATGAGCTGAAAATTTTGAAAGGGTTAAAAATGGTTTCCTCAGTGAGTTATTGGAGTAACCAAATGTATTCATTCGGGCTTTTAACGAGTTCCAAGATTGGACTCAACTTTTCCATAATTCATTCACACTAAATAGGCAAGAATAATAAATCCGTGAGATGTTGACGTGGGTTAGTCGAGCAGAGAAAATTAGTCTTATTCAAGAATATTCTCCGTCTGGACTGACGTCTTACACAAGGCTTTTAAGCCGGAGTCCCATAAATACAGGAAATATTTACCTTTCCGCCACCTAAGCATTTTGTTCTTTTAAGAACTTTGTTCGAGTCTTAATTCCCTGCTTCTTCGTTTCCTATTCCTCCGCACTCACAATTCCATAAATTATGAGTTTGGTGGTTGCGTGGATAGTAATGGAAAGTCATAAGGAGCTGGTGGTATACAGCTTAGGACAGTTCAGATTGTCAGGAATAAATCCTAGAACCTTAACAACTCCATTCCAACAGCTTTACTTTGCTTAAGTAGAACGCGATTAACGAGAGAAGGGGACATTTTGGTGAGAAATGAAATGGAAAATAAAAACTCAGCCTCAAAAAACGTCCAAAAGTCAAATATATTATCTGAAACCAAGTGTTGCTTTGTATAAAGAAATACATAAATATGTCTCTATAATGCTCACAATGAGAAAAGAGCTCCTGTGTAGTATTAAGCACTTTTTTTTTACTTTTAAAAAACATATTCGAGGTTAGTTCAGGTATGGAAGCTGGAGTCGTCATAACCTGATCCGACTTCACAGCTTTATTTATTTCCATACTGTGAGCCAGCATCTTTACATTTTAATAATCGTAGAATCAAAATGGAAAGTTGATAGCATTCTCTATGTCCAATTTTTGACACTTTTAGGCAAAATTACGATATCAGAATAGAGCATTTTCCAGGATAGGATTTAAATAAAGTCATTCATTTGTGCTAAGAAGGAGTGAACCCACACATTATTCAAATGTAATTGCATCTTGCATTCCAGTGTTTGAATTATGTAATTGCTTAATAAAAAGATTAGTCCAAATATGTACCTGCAATTACTGTAACTCCAGAGAATACATGGTGGTGGGAGTGTAATAATTTGGAATCTAATGGGCTGACTGAAGAGTTTTAGAGTGTAAATCACGAAGACCAACCAGCCTGACTACAACTATGAATAAGGAAACTGAATCTAAAAATACAGATTTTAAACAAAAGGATCTGAGAACGTGTTCAAGTGGAAGGTAAGGATTGGAATTTGTGAATTCCACACTCCGGACCAAGAAAGAAAACCAAGAACATGATGTGATGCATTGTATTGTGACCTTCCGATTTCCTGTCTCCAGCTTTATGGCTCATTTGAGCACAAACACTTTTCAAAACCCTAATTCTTCTTATCTGGATAACCTTTTGAGCTTGCTGTTGTTTAGAAGACGCTTTTAGTTTCCTTCCAGAACAAGACTTTAACAATAATATCGGCCAAAGTTCGCCTGAACTCTCGAATTCGTGACTTATTCCATCGCAGAAGTCCGCTTACTGCTTGGGATGTTATTGTACAACGTGACACTACTGTGGTTATTTGCATTAGGCGTTAATGTCGTAATGCACGGACTAATTTTATCCACTGTGTGTATCTAGGGAATACCATTTCCATGCATCAGCAAAAATTATGCTTATTCCATATGCATGCCTATTTGCTTGTTCGGTATTGCATTGCTTCATTTAAGGCTAAGGCATGATTTAATATTCAACATGAAATCAAAATGGATCACAAAGTAGAGATAATCATTTGATATTTCTTAAGAATTACACCCTAATATTCATAATAAATACATATATTGGTATATATATAAATGGAAACAAATAAACTAAAACGGAACTATATGAACCCGAACAACTCAAATCCCTGGCATAATCCGAGTTCATTAGCATACTGCACAACTTGCAGAATCGCTGAGCGAATACTTCTGATGAGTCTGAACCTGAACCTCTAAAATGAAGCAATCTGCATAATAACCACGACGGGTAGGACATTAATTTGAAATTCCTCCTTTAATGTAGTGGAATCTGAAAGCTTGATCTTATTGGTCTGAGATTTCTCTCCGCCTCTACAAATATTTAACATAAGTTCTGGCTGCCTGAACGTAGCTGTTACTTGGTTGGTACAGATAAAGTATACGGATAATTCTGTATTGTATCATAGATATTCAAGATTTATAGGATCTTAATCTTGAGCCAACCGGTCTCTCTCTCTCTTTACTAAACAAGCGCGGTCTATTCATGACTCCAAGTCTCAAGCTTGATCAAGCACGAAACCAAGTCGACCCTCGAAAAAGATCCCTTGATCCGATAAAGGAACTCGTAACTTACACCGCAGTTTCACCTGGGAACCTCAGCCTCAGCCTTGGTCAAGGTACGAGGTACTACAAGGCAGAGCCTTTCCTCGGACACGACATAATGGGTGAAGGTAGCTGAAATTAATTTGATCAGAGAAGCTTTGAATTTGAATAGAAAGCAGAAGGGTTGGAAGAAGAAGGGTTTCGGATTCGTGTTGAACAACAAAGGACAAACAGAGTCCCTGCCTGCGTCGGAGTGTAATACTGTCCCTCATCCTAAGTGGTACGACAAGTTCGGAAGCCCAACTCAGCAGGGAATTTCCCTAATGAATTGACGTGAGGGAATTATTCTACAAGGCTCTCCACCTCCACCTGCAACTTGAATGGAACTCCGAAAAATAAATGGATCTGAGTCCCCAGACAATCTGACACGGCTGCTGTTCCTCTGTGTGACCAAACCAAGTCCAAGGGTTAATGAAGACATGGACTCAGTTCAGAGGAGCAGAGAAGATCATGTAGAATACCAAATCTCGGCTTAGGAAAAAACTTCCTAATAAATAATAGCATGAATGGATACAGAATTATACCGTCCCCAATAGCGAAAGAACAATTTCGGATAAGGAGACATAAAATCCCGGCGCTAACACCCTCATATGTCTCATGCTAGGGCAAATAACGATAAATACGATCACTCCGCGGGGTGTTGTACACGAAAATAATATTTCTTGGGCTCAGATTTTTCTCCGCGTGTTCCGCAGCAGCCGAGTAGTAGTGATGTGACCGGGGCTCATTTACCCCCACCCCCATGACTCCTTAAGGGCAGGATCAGGTTTTCGTCGCCATTTAGAGGTGAAAATGTGGTCCATATCATATTTCACGAAGGAAACTCAGCATGATCCCCAATGTAACTTATGTCTCAATCAAGAAAAGAACTGTTCAGCTCAGTGAGCCCATTAAGTTTCCGCCTACTTCCTACATATACATGCCAAAATATCATAACTGACTTGGAATTTAAATAAATTGCTCTCCACTTCTATACTTCAACTCAATTCGGTGTGCAGTTGCTTACTGTAAAACAATTCTTGGCCCATTACTTTCAGCATCAGCATCCCTCGAACTAAACATCTAAATATTTTATGACATGACATATAACATGCAAAAAATGGATGCTCAAGTGTTGTGAGTTGTGAGGTTGACAATCTCATAATAATACACGTAATAGTGCAGTGCCTTGATCTGTGAGGATTATTAAGAGGATTCAGCAAAATAGACATATCATGTCTCACGTCAGGTGCTGTTAGGCGATTAGTACTGTAACTGATGCTTCCATGTAATTTTAGAACCTCGAAGTTAATAGGACCAGCTAAGCATTTTTTGGGATCTCCCCATTATTATTGCCTGCGTGCATCTCCGCCTCCCAATGATTTTCCCGTGCCGTACTTGACGCGGACTCTATGATTCCTATTCTTTTGGAGTAAAATGTGGACATGGTCTTGACTCCGGACAAAAGGGCTCTGACACAGCAGGGCCATTTGTGTCGACGTGTTGCAAATTATTATTGCCAACACTCCATGCTGGCTGAGGGCTTTGTGGAGGCTTCAGAAGGCTCTGAACTCTGTTGTTCTGTGCAGTCAAGTCAGCAGAGAGAGGAAGAGAACCATTTAAGAAAAGACAACCCCGTGCCATAATATGAATACATACAATATACATTGAATAAAAAATATAACGCCTTCCATGGTAAAAACCCGGCGAGAAATTTCAGAGCTATCATGTCTCTGCCGCAGTGTCCTGCCGTTATGACAACAAGTGTGAAGATATACGATTATGTGTATGCAGATCCGGAGCCTCTGCCTTCGCCTCATTGGAAACTGACAGGGTCTCTACCATTACCTGTGCACTCTTGATTTATGTTTCAACTTTTATAGAGTTACTAGCAAGAGAAGCCATGGCAACCATGGCCCGTCGCGTTGTCGCGTAATGTTGTCAACAACGGTAATCCAGCGCTCGCCCACAGTATAGTAGTTGTCTATAATGTCTCAAAAGCCGCTCGTCCACTCTTTCATCTACACGTGTGTTACTGTTGGCATGTCAACGTGCCGGTGTGCACTACTGTTTTGATATAGACTTGTTTACAGGTCCACAGTTTGTTTACTTCTTGAAAATATCAAAAAATTTGAATTTCAAGAATTTACCAATCACAATCGTACCACGCGGCTCACACACAGGCACATCCGACATTCTACGAAAATATAGTAAAGATAAATCGAATTTTCTCAGAGATTACCGATCCAAGATTAGGTAATTATTTACAGGCCCAAACAGCCTTAAATAGCGGATTACATCGTGTTGATACTGTTTGAAAACACCGAATGTTTTTGTACCTTGAGAATATCCAATTCAAAACGCGTAGTTTTCCCAGTATTCATTGTTGCTTTTATAGCACATAATTTGAAAGGTGAGGAAAACTACGGGGTTGACCAAGGGATCCAAGTATAAAAATCGATCTCAGTTGATGTTTATGGATTATAAGTGACTATATGGGGCACCCAACCCAAGCATTACGCGAGAAATATAGGTATAGCTGGAATATTTTCCATTTTCACGGGTAGTGGCTTTCGTCCAGGGAGAGCATGCAGGGAAAGGATTACATATTGGTTCAAGTACCACATTTGAGACTATTAGGGCGGGAGAAAGTGCAATTTTGCAAGAATAAAGTTTTACAGCGTTAAGAAACCCCACATAAGGGACAGAATGGATATACGATGAATGACGAAATACTATAGCGCGATTTCTGATTATCACCTTATCTCGAATGATCGGACAATATTGACAGCCTTGAAGTGCGAAGCGTCAAATGCGTGATGTAGGGTCATTATCATTACATTTTCTTCTCGATTTATTTTGCTTGCTAATGTACCTATTCCTGAGATCAACAAAATTCAAAATCCTTCAACTGTTAATAAATCCTTACTGGACAGAGCTATACCATCTATGCTAGTCATGTTTTGTGGTAAAATAATATATATTGGAAAACGATAAATACCGATAGTGTATAGAGTCAACGGAAATCTGGCCTGCAAAAGCTTTACCATACACGTTTTTTTTAAATAACCTAAGAAACTATTGTCCAGACGTTTCCAATTGATTCCTTATGTTTTCATATTAATATGTAGATGCTTGACCTGACCAGAAATCTGATCCAAGAGCTGCCAAACCAAGTCTTCCTCTCTGCCCAGCTCCTGAATCTTCAGAAAATCATTCTGCGTGATTGTATGGTGCGGAGCGTAGGGCGGGAGGCCTTTACCAAACTGAGTAATTTGATGGAGTTGGACCTGAGCGGAAACCGCCTCACGGATGTCCCTTCTCTGTCATTCCTCGCCATCCCCGAATTACGTGAACTGAAACTGAGTTCTAACCCGATCACGGTCCTTCAGGACAATCTCTTCCAACACCTCCCTCGACTCATACGCCTCGAGCTCTCATCCTGTCTCCTCAGAACCATCGGCATCTGGGCTTTCCGAGGACTACCCGCTCTCCAGTGGCTACGACTCGACAACAACCGACTGCTCACCGTCCAGGTAATCACAAAAACTCTTCATTTACCCCTAATACTGTCAATTTTCAGGTCAACATCACGGGTTCTAATGGCGTGCATATGAGAGTGTCTTAAATTGTTGTTTATTCAAACTTTAATTTATGTACTTTTACCTGATACGGATTGTAGTATATGCTGTCTACTCTTTGCTTGGTTAGGTTAGGTTAGGCTTATACCCTAACCTAGCCTGATTTTATCAGAGCCTTACTTAACCAGGGTTAGGCAGTTACAAACATTGCGTGGACCACAAATGCAATCAGTAGCGTTTCCCGCACATGTGACGCTATATTTTGGTACTTATAACGCGGCTAACCTTTACTGGGCTTATTGCGATGCTGATGATTGTTTGAGTTAATGAAGCTTTTGTAATTACACGGCCAAAGAAATTATAGTTCAGGATAGGCTGAGGTGAAGTTAATCACCTAGGTACCACACTTTAATGTTGTGCTTTCAGCACCACAACAATGAATATAACTTTTGAACATATTTAGATGGGTAATATCCAAGGTGCTTACACTAGTAGTTTGTCCTCGTTGGCTGTTACAGGTGAGTCCATTTCGCAAAAAGTAAACAAAAA
>JAQFYT010000092.1:0-38323 GCA_034694925.1 Ceratophysella denticulata
CACTACTGTGTTGACAGATTTGTTTACGGGACGGGACACACGCAGGCAGGCAGGCAGGCAGGCATGCAGGCAGGCAGGCATGCAGGCAGACAGAGATATACCGGCTACGATTTTAATATTAAGATTATTATTATTGCGCGTTTTATTAGGACCGGTCTCAATATATCAATCTCAATCTCAAAATCTTTCAAACTATACAATACATACCTACCAATGTACAAAGAAATATTGAACTTCGTGTCGGTATGATGTAACAACAGGAGATTAAATAACATAACATGAATTTTATTTTTGCAAACTGGGCCTACCTACAAACATGTACCCACATAAAACGCGTCAGGTACACGAAGCTCCTTCTGGTCAGCAAACTAAATAAGGATTTATTTGGCTTTGGGCAAATTTAGGCCCAGACATGCAATCCAAAATCCAATCCACTCAAGCGTCTTCCGCCCAATGGCGAATCATCTTCAATCTTCAGCCTATTTCAGGGGAAGGGGTTCATTTTACACCTTGGTTTAGTGATATTTGCATTTTGAATTCTTTAGCCCTTGTTACCTGTGTTCATTTCTACAAGGTATCATGCAGAATTTGCATTAATACATTCATGTACATTATGCACGTTAAATTATACCTACCTTAGTTTAAAGCTAATCGATGGAATCCACGATGAAAACCCTAAATGGAAGCTGATGTTATTTAAATTCGCAAAATATACCTATATATTCGGGTACGGTGTACTGAACGGCATTATGCTTCACAGTCCCAATTTGGATTTCAGAGTGCAGGATGCAGCTGCTGCTCTGTGGGGAGCTTTATTTGGTCGTATATGATATTTCTTCGAATTGCACTTTACTTTATACCGAGGTATAATGTTTCCGTACTGATACAGTGTGCGATCCCGTGATCATAAACATTTTTCTAACCTAGCCTGTACATTTGTTCGTTTGTGCTTAGGTTATGTTAGGGGAAAATATGCCACCTCGAGATCGCACGGTATACCCGCGCCGATGAATTGTACTTAATTGTTATAGCTATTTATGTATTTCAGCGAATTGTACTTAAAGTTTTGATTACCTACACGTGTGTAGCAACATAACATAACAGTGAGGTCAAGTCAGTTCAGTGTATGACCATTAAATAAGAATGGACGTATAATATCGCAGAGTATCGCTAACTAACGCTAACTGCACGAGGTAAGAACGGGAACATGAATTAACCACGACGGTTTAGTGCTGAAGCAAATGCCAAATAGGCTACAAGCTACATGAACGTGTACTACGGCATTTGGCACAACTTAGGTCTGAGATATTTATGAAATTATAGTTTAAATTATGCAAATGCGTGGTAAATACATGTACGTCTAAATAACACATCCGTAAATACTCCCAGTCAATAATGGGGCGTTTAATTCCAAGCTCTCATTTTTACGATATCCCAGTATTGGTTATTGAATAATAGAAAAGCAAGTCTTATTATTATGGCTTATACGTCCCTGACATAATATAGCATACTATGGCAAAGAAAACTTGCTTGAATTTAAAATTAGAATATCTTTAACATGGTACCGATAGCGTCTGCGATCAAGGTATTCACATCACATTTTCCTAACCACACCACATGTATGATTTCAGTGTCTAGGTTAGTTAAGGAAAACGTATGTGACCCCTCGATCGCAGACTATAATACTAGCCTTTTGCATTAAAGTTAACGATGGGTGCGTGACTCAATGAGAAACGAGAAACTACGACAGATGAAAGCCGTAGTTGTTCACTGTTCTTTGGGCGCAGTATGTACAAGGCATTTTAAGGAGGTTTTAAGTGGCCTCCTATTGTTCTCTTTTCACTTCAATTTTCGCAGCTTGCCAACAAAGTGATCCCATCAGTCAGAATTCAGAATCAAAAAGAAATACTACAAGGCATTTGAGTTCAGTTGCTTTTGCTGTGGGTTGTTGGGTGTTCTTGAGTGGGTGGACACGGACATAAAAAATCGAAGCGAAACCAATTGTCATCATCGAGACTATACTGCAGCATTAACCAGCACTAATGTAAAATTACTGCGTTACTTCTTGCATTATTGTAGAGGCCCTTAGAAGCAAGAACCAAGAACGCCAAGTCTTGGCTTGGGTGAGAATTAAAATTGTGCCGAATCACAACTTCATAATAAGAAGTGCTATTTATAAACTGTGAACTAATCGGGGGCTTATTGTTAGAAATACACGATTTTATTGTCTAATTTGATTATATAGGTAAAGCCATACGCTTTTAGTTGTGACTGTGACTTGAAATATCATATGTATTCATAGCTGCGGAAGAGTCAAAGATCTTGATTTCCGGAATATCTGCACAAAACGCTTGCCCGAAGGTAAGATCGGATTAGATAAAATCCATAGACGTAGAGTTTATCAAGCCGTATGGATTAATGGCACTTCACATTAATACGCACGAGATCCATATGCTATTAAGTTTCATATTCAGCATTTCCGAGCTTAGCTTAGCTGTTTGGTTTGGTTAGGTAAATGCTTACGGGATACGCGCTATCAATACCGGTACAGATTACTTAGTGCGTATAATTGTAACGGTAATTTCTTTGAATTTTGAATTACAGCTATACAATCATGGCGAGAGGGAATCGACCAGACTGTGCCTATTTCATCGTGCTGGGTATTTCCCTGGCCGCATTCCTCCTGACCATGGGCGGAATACTGACCTACGTGGCATTCTGGCCACAGTCCGCCCTGGCCCATTACCACCATCACCACGTCCTACCACCCAATGCCTCACCGGAATTGACCAGTTCAGGATATTCTCCTAATGAACCCAGGAGTTCCAGTAACCAAGATGCTAATGAGAACACCGATAGTGCTAATTACGATTACGACACGAGGCAGCATCTGGCCTTCTCCATCGTGGGACCACTCTGCCTGGGTCTTGGTCTCATTGCCCTCATCACTGTTCTCATCTATGCCTTCAAATTTGACTGTGACCATGAGCCCGAACCCAATATTGCTTTTCTCAGGCTCCGTTCAGAGTTATCCCTCAACTTTGAGGCGGAGAGAAATAAGTATGAGCTCATGATTCCGAATAAGCCGGACGGGAGAAGGAAACATGAAACTCAAAGTCAACGATATTGACCAAGGAGCAAAGCTTATCTAGAATTTCTGGATTTTTCCTAATATTTTTCCAACTTTTAATGGAATATGAAGCAGACTGCTTTCTGTTTCGTATCGGCTAACGCTCTGCGTGCTGAGCTTTACTGAGCTGACAGAGAGACCACACACACGAGGCACAATGTGATAAAAAGTATTACATTACTGACTACAATTTAAAATGTAAATTAGTGCAGTTACAGTAAAGTAAATACGAATTTCTGTTAAATTATGATATTTCCTGGGTCAAGTTGCCCCGTCGTATTTTCTCATTTCTCATTTTCCCAGCATATCAGCTTAGTGTTGTCATGTCATGAATAGGTGGGCAAGAAACAACAATGATCGCGCGCGGTGGTAACTGTTTACACAAAGACGTTGAAAACAGCAACCTGACGATTGAGGTTGAAGATCGAGTCACAAATTTATTTACATTAGACGTCGTCAGTTATTACTAAAGTAGTGTAGCTGCTTTTTGTAAAAGTGGACAGAGGTTACCTGTACCTAGTCATAACAAATATTTTTAGATTGTTAGATTAGACTATTTTAAGTTCGTTTTGATTTGCTGATTTGTGCACCTGCTGAAGATTTAGAATAATAGTTGATTCTCCATATCCATAATATCTTCTCTTATTAAACTACATACACTGACAATGGCCAGTGAAAATATTCCAGATCCGGATGACTTGTCAGAAGTGCCAGCGGGTAAAATTAAATCGAATTGAACGGTCCCAACACAATTGCAAAATTTTCACTGAATTCTACGTTGGGCATTCTAGAAGGTGCCTTGCCCGGAGACGAGTTAAATCCTTCTGGGGACGGTCAGCCTCCAGTTGCGCCCGAGGACCGCCGATCCAGTCGTCGCGGAACTAATCCGGAGCAACCTGCATCTCCAGCTAAGGAAAACGAGCCTCCTGAAGGTTGGGGTCACTCAAGGCTCTAGGGTCAAATACCGTTAAAACCGTAAATGTGAGATAACGATTACATCATGATTTCTAGGGAGGAAGAAATCTCAGCCCAAGGCTGGCCCTGCGGCAGCTACTGAGCAAAAACGTCGTACGAGTATGTTCGAAGAAGCGAAGGATGCCAAGGCACTTTTCCAAGCCACTGGTGGGAAAATGCTCGAAACTCTAGAGGCACTCTTTGTTCATAAAACAAACTCGGCTGAGCTTTTGGCTAAGAAACCGGTCCGACGTCCAAAGAAGATTTACGAGAATACTTATCGACTCGAGCCTTCCAAGCCTTTCTGTAACACGCGAGTTGAAACGGTCATTAATCTAGTTCTGGAGCAAACGTTGGACAAAGCGACTTATAACGCTGATACCGCTATCACGACAGCTGCTACTGTGGCAGAAAAAATTCGGGCTTGTGTCCTCGCATTTGAGTTTGATCGGTGCGTGCGTACGAGTACGAGTTTAGGATAGAAAACTGGAAATCTTCGAAAATTACAAAATGCAAAGCATTTATATTTATTATTTGTTCCTGATTATTCACAGATTCAAGTATATCGTTCATGTGACAATTGGCCCAATGTCACGACAAGGTGTTCATCAGGGATTCCGATGCTCATGGGACTCTAACCGGGACTCTTACGCTCAAGGAACTTTTCGAAATCACAATATCTTCGCTTCCGCTGTTGTCTACGCCATTTACTTTGAATGATTCACGGAACGAACTCTTATTTTAGTCACCAAAATTCATCCATGACGTTGAAATAACGAAATATTTATTTACTATTCATAAATAGAAATGCCTAATAAAATTGAGTGTCATATCGTTACTTTAAGCTGAATGAGTTAATTGACTTCAAACTAAAAACCCTGTTCAAGTAGCCACCCCTTAACCAATTCATCATGCTCACCCAAAACATTGACCTGTCTCCAGGGTTCATGAACCCAGGTCACGATCTGCTTATCAGGGAACTTCCATTTCAGAAATTCACCCACGTCCTTCTCAAGAGCCTAAATCAATTCAGTACCGAAATCAGTTTCATGAAAATAGGCCAAATGTTATTATATCTAACCTCAACCTGATTCACTCACCCATATGTTTCCCTCAACATAGCGTATCCTTGTAATCCGCCTTGAGCCGGCATGTCGCGGGTCAATTTTGAGGTAGACAGGTAGCATATGGTTCTTGGTCCTTCGAACAACGTACTGAGTTTGGCGTGGAGGATTTGGTGGTTTCCAGCCGGAGGGATACTCCACATTTGGATCTGTCGGCGGAGTGGGTACGAAGTCTGGAGGAATTAGTTTTTCAACAAACTTCCATTCGGCATAGGATTTCTCTACTTCTGTGTACAATTCTGGTGGCCCAACCAGCTTCGAGTCGTAGTAACTACTGCCTCCGAAACCCGTTGCAAATCTCTTCTGCAGATGAGCTGAAGCTGAACATGCCTGTTATTAAAAAGTACTTGAATTAGACTACTTTGTTATGACTTGTCACTTGTCGTTACAGTGTACTGGTAACAAGTTCGCATGTCTCTGGTCGTTACGCTCGCTGCGCGATACTGAACTTGGTTTACCAGGCACCAGTAGTAGTAGACATATATATATCGTGTAGACTATTGCGCTTTGATTTGATGTAGCGGTAAATCTGGATATGTTAGCTTCTGAAAAATTTCGTCGAGTTTGGGTTCTTACGACTGGCAAGGCAAGAAATGTTTTACCTAACCGAAGATGACTACCTGGAACCTAAGCTAGGAACTTGGCTTGGCACACTTAATTGCCACGAAGAATTAAATTAAAAACTCTTGGCTTTGCTTCTTGCTAATATTCATAATACAATAATGCGTCATTTAATGTTTGGCAGATATAGGGTATGCGTAATACCATTTTTCGCGTATATCTAATTTACGTATCGTTCATCCTTACGGAACAGGCTACCGGAGACGGACGGGAAACACCGTGAACGTGAAATATTTAATAAAACTTTGACTTTCAACTGTTGACTGTTGTGCAAAACAACCTGAAATATTTTGTGGAAGTTAGAATTAAATAAATTTTTAATAAGTACCAGAAACGTAATTCTAATTATAATGACAAATGAAGCGTGTAAAATACATATAAATTTATGATACGTGTGTATTTAAGATAAGAGATAAATATTTTACCGGAACCGGAAGTAAACATTGACTTCGAGAGAGGAGTTGGCTGAAAGGAAGCCTGTGTGCTCCTTGTAAAGCGGACTTGAACATTATTCCTAACAATTCACGGATAACTCAATTCAACAATATTCCTTAAACTTGACCCATGACCCAGATACTTTTATTTTAACACTTGACTTTTAACTTTTGCACAAACAACAAAAATAATGATTTTGGAAAATTGTAAACTCCGAGTTAGGTACCATTTAAAATTCAAATTCTGAGTCTTGCCGCTTCCGCAAGCTGCCTCCCGTGTATGCCATTCATTCATAGCGGAAACTATAGCCTCTCCCTGCGGGCAGTATACGAGTACGAGGGCTGTCGCAGAATTAACGAGACGCTTGCGATAGCGATATCTCCGCCTATAATTGGAAATACTTTATAATTCAAAGGCTGAAAAGACAGTTCGTTAACAAAGCGATTTCAGTCAGAACCCCGAATGTTCCGACACTAATAATAACACTAATTCCTTAATCCATTCAGTTTTTATTAGATTTGGATTTAGTAAATGCTTACAAAATTCAAAACATAAAACACAAACAAAAGCCTTCAGTACATAGTTTTATTTTTGTCTTGTTGTCTCTTCATACCTGCATATCTCAGCATTAACATTTATAGCAACCTGTTAACAATGTTGATTGTGATCAGCAGTCCCAAAATTTCGGTCAGAAAATGTTAATTTGCTCAGTTTTATAGAATTATTATATTTTAAGAATTTAGTAAGGCTTTTTGAGAAATTCTGTTTTTCTTAAGTTTATAGTTTATAACATTTTACTACATCAAGCAATTGTCAATCTGGAGATAGAGAAATTTAGTCCTAAACCCTCATTGTTTTTGCGACAGCCCTCGTGTATGCATAATGCATAGTGCATAGCAGAGTCCATTGATACACACATGCAGAGGGAAAAAGGGAGTGAAAGGCGTTCAAGCCGACGCCATTTCTGTTTTGGAATTCCTCATTATCCAAGATCAGAATTTTCTCTCCAGGTGTCAAGCGCGGTCATCGGCATCGGACACACTTCGAGCATCGGGTCAACACCCGCCGTCAGCTGTCACTACCCAGATCCCGTGGTGTTAGTGTACACGAACCGCCGTGGCATCTGTAATCCACAGAACTGTTGACTGTGCTTTATCGTATGAACCCAGTTTTTAATTTTTTGACCTTTGACCTTCCCTACCGGTCAGAATCACTTTCCGGTATTTGAAGACCAAGAATGTACAAGTCGAAGCGGTCCGATCGCGGTGGTGGAGGTGACAGATCCTCATCACCCATCACCAAGAGGTCACGCTCAACTTTGGGAAGATATAATGACCCGGACTCGGATGAAGAGCCGGAGAGGGGACGTGGACGGAGTCCAGTTATGGGAAGTCGTGGACGGGACCGGGATTACTACGAGGGCTCTTCGGGACGAGGTGGCGGCGGTGGCTACAAGGAACCGTAAGCATTTGATATTTGACTGTTTACTTCATTACATAAACAATAAATGCATAAATGTCAAATGTGAGTAATGTGATACACTCTATGTCATATGTTATATGTAATATGTGCATGTCGCATATTCTTTCACTATTTTCATCAATATGTATTTATTTCCACAAATACATTTACATTAGTTATGTACTCTTGCTGTTTCTTTTTTAAAGTACGTAATACGTATGAAACTCCAAATCACAATATGCAATACCTCGTTCATACATCATAGCCTCGAAGAGACGAACGACGAACATATTGATGGATAAAGAAGTTTCTCATACTTAAGTACTCGCAAAGGAACCGGCGATAACGATATTGCTTTTAGTACATAGACATACGGAACAGATTGAACACATACATAATTCTGCAATGCAATTTCTATATTCTTAATAATTTATTGTTTCAGCCACCATTCGTCGTCATCATCCTCGTCACGCCCATATCCCTACAAAGTTCTGTGTATCAGTTCACTCCATGGAAAAGCTTCAGATGAGAATGTTCGTGAAACTCTTTACCGTGAGTTCAAAAGATTCGGAGAAATCAGCGTAAAAGTAGTTCACGAGCCGGATGAAAGAGTTGCCTACGTCTACTTCCGGAGTTATGAAGATGCGAGGGATGCGAAACATGCCAAAGCCAGGATTCTTGTATTTGACAAGCCAGTGATGATCGAGGCGGCCTATGAGTCCAGTACAAGTAACAGTGTCCCAGCCTCCTACAAACCACCAGGAGACTCGTATGGGGACAGGGACAGAGACAGAGGATATGGTGGTGGTGGTGGCGGTGGGAATTACAGGAGGTATGCCTTGCAAATCCAAATGCAAATTCTCTCTTCTACGTCAACCTACTGTTGTGGTGCAGGAGTTGTTCTCTAGTGGTGTAATTTAATTCATTGTTCTTAAGCTTCTTTCCCTAACTACTTTTAGTTACCTCTTCTTTTGTTTAACAAAAATTGGAAAAGAAATAAGTTTCGTGCGTGAATGTGTCATGTAAGTAGAGGAGAGATGATAAAGTCAAAAGTAGTTACAGTTGACAGTGGTGTTAATTTGGTTCTCCGAAGCCTAATGCCCTGCAGCAGCAGCGCCGTGCTAAGGTTGGAGATAGTGTTGATTTAGTTGCGATTTTCACATTGAAATCGGAAATACAGAGTTCATATGGAGTTCAGACTCACAGTATTCCTGAATGTTAAGTTATGACCACTGATCACTGATCACGGCTATGCTTTGGGTTCTTTTCACTAAATTCTTGATTTTCACTGATACGGAAGATCCTCACAACCCATCGGAGTGCAGTTGCTATGGGAACGCAGAACTCAAGATCGGCAAACAATTGTTTTGTTTGGATAATGAGTTCTGTTATGGTGCGGGTGCGGAGTTGACGTGTCGTTTGAAGTTGTATCCGGGTCAGTTGTCAGTCTTTCAAAAGTTCCAGTAATCAACCAACCACGGTGGAAGTTCGGACGATTCTCAATTTTCAAAACAAAACTGTGTGAAGTGCCGTTACCGTTAGTAATTGGTGTCAGAAGAAGGGAAGACGAAGAAGAATACACGATTACACGCTAAATATTTTCTAGAATGTTTGATCAGAAGGCCTTCTGGAAAGCAAAGTGAATACTTTACTCCAAACAAACTCCAATATAGACCGATTACGCAATACCTACATAATTCTGTTTGCTTGCGTGAAATGTGAAGTCGTGCGCTCTAAGTAAATAGAGATTAAGATTCCATGTAGCCTTCTCGCCAACTATTTTCTTTCCCGGTATATTTCCCGCTACGCTACTAATGTGAAGATCTGTGAATTAATCTCTGTCCCTGTGTATTTGGGACATGCAACTACTGATCTTGAGTACCGACTGTGATATTGTTAACGAAATGTGTTCAAACTCCAAATATTGTTATAAAGTTTTTATTTTTATATATCGCATAACGAAAACGAAACGCATCTGCTTAAATAGCACTGAAATCTAAGGAGTTTGTGGTTGTGATAGATAAAATCTCTGACAAATCTACCGTGTAGTGTCATCGGTGTTTCAGTGAAATAAGTATGTATAATTTGTTAGAGTTTGAGTTTTCCATAGTTATTTTGTTATTTGTACAATAATGTACGTAGATATGATGGTGATGGTTAATATTACCATGTTCCGTTACGATTCAGCGATTTTCGATTCGTGGAACCTAGTGTCAGAATCCTGCAAGTGAAACGTGAGATTCGTTGGCAATTGGGGAAAGACACGACTTGACTTGTGTCTGTGTCTTGGTGCAATTCCACGGTTTTCCAGTTTCCATGCCCAGAGTTCAGTTAAAAGTTAAAATATAAGGAATTTCTTCCGATAAGATAACACCACGTGATAAAACCAAAAACCATTCCAGTGATTGCAAATACTTACTTCTCAGAGGAATAGTGTTAACCGATTTCAGTTCTAACGATTCGAGTCCAAGCCGTGTCTATAGTGAAACTTACAACTTGCAAAGGTGCGCTACCAACGTTAGATTTTTCCGAGTTCCGAGACGGTACCTCCTACTCTATTACTCCTGACACGGGATATTACTGAACAGGTGTTTATGGGCTTGAATGAGTCAAGAAATACAACGTTCTAATTTTAATGTGACAGATCTCCGCATCCCCAACTCCCTCCACCGCCAGTCTATGACCGTGGACATCGAGATGATCGCGGGGGTGGATATGACCGATACCATGCTCCGCCGTCCCATCCCCATCACCCTCCCCCGCAGCAGCCCTTCATGCGCCATCAAGACTATCGTCGGGATCCTCATGACTTTGGTGGCGGCGGTGGTGGTCGTGGACATCACCAACAAATGTATCCGCCAAGGTAAGGAATAGAATTAGATTAGCTTATACTGAATTCATTAATAAGAATACCTAATGATAATTTGCTTATTTTCAGTTAGTCAGTTTCAGTTTCGGTTTGTTTGTTTTACCTTGCTAACCCAGGCATTGTGATGTTCTATTGCAGGTATGATAACTATGGTAATTCGCACAGGTATCCACCGGGACCTCCACAGGGTCCTCGTGGTCCACCCATGCCACCGCCTGGTCCAGGCGGAGATCGTTATGAGAACAAGAAGGACAAGTTCCCAAACTACCTTCATCATGTCAATCCGGAGGATGATCCTCTGGCTACCCGAACTCTCTTTGCTGGGAATTTGGAGGTCAATATAAGTGACGAGGAAATGAGGCGTATCTTTGGGCGCTATGGAACTGTGGAAGATATTGACATCAAGCGTCCTCCTCCAGGGACTGGGAATGCATATGCCTTTGTGCGCTATGCTAATTTGGATATGGCTGCAAGGTAAAAGATGTCTTTATTCATTATGCTCTAGAGATCAGAAGTCAATGCTAGGTTACCATATTGAATTTCAGAGCCAAGACCGAACTCTCAGGACAATACATTGGAAAGTTTCAATGTAAAATTGGATATGGAAAAGTTAATCCGACTACAAAGATCTGGGTTGGGGGTTTGGGTCCCTGGGCTTCCATGCCTGCACTTGAACGTGAATTCGACCGATTTGGGTCAATCAAGAAAGTTGAATGGATCAAAGGAGATCACCAGGCATTTATTACGTATGAAACCATTGACGCCGCACAAGCCGCCGTGAAGGACATGAGGGGATACCCACTTGGAGGACCGGATAAGCGTATCCGAACGGACTTTGCAGGGGTGGAGCAGATTGTGGGCTACGCTGGTGGGGCTGAAGAAAAGCCCTATGACAATTTTGCTGGGAGCGGAAGAAATTCTTCCGGTGGTGACCGGAACCGTGGCTCGGGGAGTGGAAATGGAAGACGTTCCTCTTCAAATGTTGTTGTGACGACTGGTGGGAATAATGAGGTCACTACACCGACTGCGAACTCTGGACACTCCTCGGATATCGGCTCCAGTCCCAGTGACACCGAGTCGACGAGCAAGAAGAAATCATCAGCCAGGAATGGTTCAGCCTCATCTTCATTGGCTACTGTAAAAACCGTGGCGGACATACCGAGGAAACAGTCTTCTGGATGGCAAGGGTCGTTGATTCTGAAGAACAGCGCTTTTCCTGCTAAGTAAGTCACTGCACTAGTGCAATGGTAGTATTATATATTTCGAATTAGCGTAGGAACTACAGATAATTACGTTGAATTCGAATGGCATTGTTCGGTTTGGCTAATCAGTCGATAAAGAGAAAAGATGGAACAAAACAAATTGCATCTGGATGGCCAAACTACGGGTAATTGTCGTTATTTTCTGGCTTTAGGTTACATTTAACTGACGGGGACTTTGAGAGTGTGAGCACTCTCATGAAAGACGATGATGGAAAAAATCAGCTTCGCATCACACAGAGACTTCGTCTTGATCAGGTATGCTTCGTTCTTTTAGCCGTAGAGATTTACCAAAATTCAAAATATGAGAACGGCCTTAATCGTATTTTCAAAATGAGATTTATTTACGATACGATTTCTTACAATTTTTTTTGTGAATTTAGACAAAGCTGGAAGACGTTACGAAGAGAATCAACTCCTCGACTGGCTATGGAGTCTTCTTGGCCTGGCCCGTCTCCATTGCCTCTCCGATGTCATCACCGACCGCTGGAGCCAGCCCTGTCCAGTCACGTCCATTGAAGAACTTGGTGTCTTACTTGAAGCAGAAAGAGGCAGCTGGAGTCATATCCCTGGCCAATCGGAGTGTGGACTTGACCGGAGTTCTCTATGCATTCCCCCCATGTCCCTACAGTACGAAACTCCTTCAAAAAACTTGCCCAGCACTTGAAGACTCCAGTGACGACTATCTCATAGTTGTAGTTATCAAAGGTGGGGCGGCTTAAAGTAGACCCTGCAGTCCCTCCACGTGTGCTTATATAAGATCATTTACTATTTATCATCACAGTAGCTAGACCATATTATTTTATATTCTTTATCATCACCTACTTATCTATTGAGCCCTTCTCTACAGCAGTTACACCTGCGGTTGGCTCACTAATTGTTACAATTCGTAATTAACCCGTTGTGCAAAAAACAAAAAATTCTGCTTCACTTTTGTGTACTAAGGACTCTGGGTAGATTCATCATTATCATTATTGTGTGAATTTAAAAATAAATGTTGTATTACTTAAAGTATTCAATCCAAGTCACTCACGTACGCAGTTGTAGTCCGAATTATATTAGACCAGAAGGGTCTACTGCGAGGGCCCATGACTGTCTGTCGCCGATTTTCCTTCCGAATGCCTCACACTCACACATGGCAGCAAAATCATTGCGCGAAGAAAAAGTTAAGAAGTCCATACTTTTTTGGGTAATATGCAGAGCATTAAGACAATGTGAAAATATTCAAACCAGTTTATGCAAACATTTTGCGCTATGCAAAACTTATGAAACGTGCATTCTGTATTAAAGGCATCGAAAATAGATAATATAAAAGATCGTCTGTTCCTACTCTCATCGCCAGGATGACGTGTAGTATTATTTATTTAATTGGGACGAACGATCATTTTTAAATTACCTACTTGAAGTGTTCAATTCGTAGATACGTAGTAGGTCAGATGACTTTTTATTTCTGCTTAATTGGTTGGGTCGTCTTCGAATGAACGGTACCTGGTAGAGTAGGGATAGGATTGGCGTAATTATTCTGTGGTCCTAATTAGTTTACTGTAAGTCAACCATTCGGTTTTAGCTAATGAAAATAGTTACTTTTTTGCATGACTCATAATGGTACCGAGCTGGACCCTTATTTTCATGCGCTTTTGCATTACCCTTAACCATAGATTTGTAGCAACGAATTTAAAAGACTTATTACTAGGTATGACCCATGGTATTGACTTCTGGTTGTTTTAGTAGGTACAGATGAAAATCTAGGTAGTTATTAAAATGGGTGGACAGTCTCCAGCACAAATAGAATACCTGCGCAATTCTTTGAATTTCGTATTGGTACATATTGCAAGCGTCTGTCCATCCAATCAGGACAAAGCCAGCCTAGTTGGTCAGACATTTCATATTTTACCTTATACACGTTTGTAAGTTTAGGACATACCGGCCTTATCTTCTTAATATGCCTTCAATTTTCTTCTAACATGTTTTCGTAGATATAACTCAGATTGGGCACATGTACAGGGTGACACGAATCGTTTTTCCCCCTCTAGGTCATACTTTCAAAAATCATACAAGGACATATAGATATGATATACCAAATTAAAGCATATGCAATTGCGGATCTAATGGTGCAATAATATTTCCACTTTTCTTACAAGCAGCCACTGAACAGCGCAAATTAAATGATACCCGATAATATGAAAGTTCTTTAAATCGATGCAAAATTGATCCAAACTTTTCACCAACATACTTGCGTCAATAATCATATCATTTCAGAATGTGCTTCCAACACCTCTGGAACGTTGGTCACGGAAACTTAAGCCGCACACGGTTGCGATCTCCGCCGCGACTCGGATTTTGCTTTGTTTCTGTGAGGAGCAAGAGCAAGATGGGTCGCCCCTGAGAGGCCTCTTCTGTCTTGCACTGCGGCCGCTTGCTTGTAAAAAAATTCAGATATTATAGCATCATTAGAGCCGCAGATACTAAACTTCCTATTGACCTATGAGTTGATATGCCCTGAATAGGATATAAAGAGAATTATCCTCGTACGAGCAGGTCAGGGAAGGCTTCAATTCATTTACGTTCCATTTAGGCCAATCTGCTGCCCTTGTTTCATGTTTCATCATTCATCATACCTATTGGTCCCAAGCTGCCGTTAAGCACGTTTTTTACTAGCCGGTGGTGGCGGGTGTTGGGAAGTTTCGTCTATTCGAGGCTATTAATTATTAATTACTTATGCATAATGATTGGCCTGTTTGTGACCATAAGTCCCAACATTGGTTTTATTACCCCTCCAACATTCATCATTGTCCTTTGAAACGAACAATACGGAGAACATGAGGGGTCGGGGTGACGTTCAGGCATTTCCTGGTTCTCCACGCGCCGATTCTTGGAAGGAGCTCATCCGAGTCTCATTATTCGGGAGGCAGCAGGAAGTACCAGAGTACTATTGGCTATTGCGTCGTCTATTAGCCATCCCTTATGCTAATGCTAGTTGACCACTACTGACTACTGGCGGCGCAAATCCCCAACCTTAGCCATGCCGATATTGACCATTCATGCCCTGTAAGTAGAACGAAGGCGTGCTCTGTCTGTTGTGTGCCGTGGTGGACGCCATTGCGGATAGAGCCGACGAGGACGGACGAGGTCTAGGAGGGTTTATCATCAGTCATCAGAACTTGAGCATTTTCTTTCCGAGCTACTTAGCATATCCGGCTTCCAGCCTTTTTATTCATCTTGACTTAAATATCGGGAACGTTAATCATTAGTGATTCATTCCACCGTGTGATTCGGAAACTGAATTAAAAACCAGGAACAACGTGAACGGGAGCAAATCGGTAAGTATGGTGCGGCGGAATCAAATGGTAATAAGATATCATTAGGCATATTTCAGCGTAAATCCTATGCTAAAGAACAATATCGTTTTAAGGCTGTTCTTATTGGGAATGGGAAATATATAAACGGGCATTGAGAAATTGAATTCCGCACTTTGTCTGAAATGGCAATTTTTATTTTAGTCAAGTTAGGTTATGTTAAAACGTTGGCAGACGAAATTGATCCATTATACAGGTTAGGTTAGGGTTTTGAAATACTCACATGACCAACAACTAACCTAAACTATAGAATTATGGAGCAATTTTCCCTAGTGCGGAATTCCATTTATCAATGCAAGTAATCTATGTTCCATTTGCCCAATATTATTGTTTTAATGTATCGAATGCCACCCGTTCTTCTAATCCTCATGCATTTTGACAATTTCTCATTAGGTTATTGTCCATGTAATAAACGCCGCACGGTCCTAACTTGTTATGTAATGTGAGCCATAATACGGACGTGAGGGGTTACAAAGGTTATTTTATTAGGTTTTGTGTTTCTATTCAGTGAAATTAAACTTTAAAATAGGCTAATGAACGTGTGTAATTAGGAACATGTTTGTGTCCTAGCTGGATTATCGACCACATATTCCCGAGTTACAGATATATTATCTCAGGACTTGCGATCATTAGAATTGTACTTACACGTTTAACTAATAATTGACACAACTTGCGGTATAATGATATCTCCGGATTGACAATATTTCTTCAAAGGCTGATTTGAAAATTCGTTCAAATTCAAAAACTACCTACACGATTTTGGTCAAAACCTCGAATTTTCAGATGAAATGTTGGTCAGTTTCTATTAAAAACTGATACCGACAAATAAAAATAATAAAACACGAAAGCCACCAGTTATTCTGTCGTCTCTTCCAAGCTTGAGATCTCACTATTATTGACAATACTTTAATGGCTGAAAATTTAAAAGTTTGATATTCATAATGGTTACAATAATGCGATCAGAACCGCACAATATCAGATAGAAATAATAGCTCGTTCAGATCTAGTATGGTTTATGGTTTTTGTGAAAAACTTTAAATTTATAGCGTTTAACTATTTCTTCAAAAATAATACACTGATCGGATGAACATTTTCTGTGTGATTGGAGTTCTGACCAAAATCGACTTATGTTAACGAACTGTCAAGTGTTCAGCCTTTGAAGTATTGCCCATCCACAAAGATACATAATTTTAAATGTTAGGTTAGGTTACGCACACGTTTGCCTAATCTTAATTAGAAACTGCAATCATATATTATGACTTGCTTTTCAAGTTTCGTAATATCCAGCGGCGTTTTATAGCGTTATTTTCGTTTTTAACAGAATTTGCGGAATATGGCGGACAACATATCTGACCAAGAACAGTCTGACAGCCCGGACTACCAACTGCAAATACCGTCACCGTCTTCACGGTCCATTGACAGTGGAAGTCCACTAAGTATCGAGATCTTGGACTCTTCAGATGAACAGAATAATGGAAGATTACTGACTCGAAAAAAGGGTGTATTCGAGTATTTGGAAGAGTTTCATGAGGACCTCAAGGCAAGTATGGTGTATCGGAATGGAGAGTGGACCCAAGTTTTGGTTTGTCAATTTTGCACGCTAGAAGTCCCGAGTCGATCTGGTATTATTAAGAAGCATTTGGCAAGTCGATGCCATACTGGAAACAAGATTGCTGCTCAAACCCTGCTTGGGTTTCAAGAACAACAATCCCGAGAAAATATCCTGACCACGGGTCAAAATCAACAACTCAATGGTATCCCGACTTCGGGTCAAAATCAACAACCCAATGGTATCCCGACTTCGGGTCAAAATCAACAACCCAATGGTATCCCGACTTCGGGTCTAAATGAACAACCTCAAGGAATCCCGACGACGGGTCAACGCGGGTTATTTCAAGGTCAGAGCTTGATTCAAGCTCTACAGTTGGAGCCAGCACCGTGTTATTTCAATGCTCCCAGCAATGTCCACGGGGTCATGCCTGAGCAAGGTAATACTATCAACAATACGGCAGAATCACGGTCTCGAGCCAATGAGTTACAGCGAGAACGGTATACTCCACGGCTAGAACCAATCTCTCCACCACTACCCATTACCATTATACCGAATAACGGTAACATTCGCGGCACTGAAGCACAACCACCATCGGTAGTTCAACCTCAACTCAATGAGAGACCGGAAAGCACTCAAAGTGATAATTCAACAACCACGACGGTTCAGGAAAATGGAAGGGTCCTCAGGCCACGGCCGACTTCAACAGCAACAAGGCCCTATGCTGCTTCAACGGCCACAATACCCTATGCTGCTTCAACGGCCAAAAGGTGTCAATCTGCTTCAACGGCCACAAGGTCTCATGCAATTTCAACGGTCAAACGGCCTCGGACATCTTCAACGATCACGCAGGCTGGCGGTAGGGGCTCGGTACCAATGCACCACATTAAATGGAACAACCATAACTCGGCCATGAGAACCATGTTCACTCAATACCTTTCACAAGGCCAGTTCTACGACGTGACACTCCACTGCGAAGGGAAAACGATTCAGTGTCACCGAATAATACTGGCTGCTGCGTCCCCGTACTTTGAACGCGTCTTTCTGGAACACCCCGAGAAATTACCGGTCATTTTCATGAAGGACGTGGAGCTGTGGCAAGCGGAGGCTCTTGTGAAATTCATGTACAAGGGAGAAACCTCGGTGGAAAACACGAAGCTGGTGCCTCTGCTTCAAGCCGCAGAGGCGCTTCAAATCAAGGCTATGACGGGGTTTTTGCTGCCAGGTCAAATACAAGCTACTACCAGGGTTCCAGCTGCCATGGCTGAAAAGAATATAAGCAACGATTATGAACCCGTTGTTACCACTGATCCCGCTGGAAGACCAGTTCACGAAGTCTCAATGGCTACTTCAGAACCAGTACCACAAGTTATCATGAATGGTACTGCGCGAGAAAATGTAATCGTGATCTCGCCAGATGTGACGGTCAATCAAGGGGTACCAAGTGTATCAAATACGTTGCCACCCAAAAAACGTTATCTCATCAATCCTGCGCATTCTCAAATTATAACGACACCGCCTATTGGATCGGTCGCTGTCCATCCTTTTGGCTACGGTAGCGAGAAGCGGAAAGGACGATCAGTGGATACGCTTAGCCTGAGCTTAAATTCTGCTCCAAATGGCAATTCGACATTTTACGGCTCTGGAGGACATTTTCATCTTCCTAATTCTGATGAGGAGAGGCGAGATGCCGCCATTATTAAAGATTATATGAGGAAGCGGTCAACAGGGGATGCCATTGATTACAGCGCTGCCGGGGTAAATGAAAATACTGTTAACCAACAACAACGCTCGGCGACAGCTACCAGAACCATGAGCATGCCGAGTTCCAGCTGGTCGGAGGAAGTTCAGAGCCCGGACGGTGGCGGCAATAATGGCGGCAGTGGTGAACAGCAGCCTGCTTCTGGATATTGGATGGGTAATATTTACCATCCATATCCGGAGATCGTGAACGATTTGATTCAGCGACAACAGCAGGCCGACAATACGGGCAATAACGAGCAACAACAAGGTCCACCTCCAGCAATGAAAAGAAAACACACTCGCAAATAAGCCAAGCCTCAAGGATTTTCATCTTCATCACTTCATCCCATCAATACCTAAGTTATGGCTCACTCAGATAATATTGGCTTTGTTACAAACGAGCCGGCTCTTATAGCATTTTTTCAGTGTTTCATTCAATTAAACGGCATTAGTCAAGCAAATCGATGGGTCATTTGTCATTTATAATTATCCTACCTGGCTCAGAATATAATACTCTTTCCAATGGTTTAATTACTTTTGCAATTCAAGTCACCATGTTCCACCAGACGGTCAAACGGCGGTGGTTGCCAGGGGGGAGTTTAGTCAATAAGCCCTCATTATATCTACGCAGTGCTTGCCATTAGGCTAATGTTAAACTTTTTACGCTGAAGGGGGCGGGGGTCACACCTACGAACGCCTACCTGCGTTTTACCGTATGCAGGTTAATTACCCGTTCTTGATTTGCTTGACTAATGTCATTCAATATTAATTACAGTGTATAGCGACTAACAGCCAAATGATAAGCGAAAACGCTTTTCTTCCAATTATTCAAATATACAAATACCAAGTACTTATAGTCAAAGTCAAACCAGAACATTCTTAGTTTTACTAAGTTTGAAAATGCAAAATATTTAGGGTCACTTTTGTGTACCATGGACTCTGGGTAGATTCATCATTATCATTATTGTGTGAATTTAAAAAAAATGTTGTATTGCTAAAAGTATTCAAATCCATGTTACGTAAGCAGTTTTATTCGGAATTGTTTTAGACCAGAAGGGTCTACTGCGATGGCTCAGGGCTGTTAACCAGTTAATTTTGATACAAACATTTTGCGCGATGCAAAATTTATGGAACGTCATTCTTTATCACAGGCATCAAAAATGGGTACATAACATCAAAGATTATCAGTTCCTACTCTCACCGCCAGGATTACGCAGGTAATCTTAATTATATAATCGGACGAAATCAACAAAATCATTTTAAAATTAGTATGCGAGGAGTTCATTTTTTAGATATCTCGTAGATACCTAGTAGGTTAATTATATTACTTTGTATGTCAGCTTTTTTGGTTGGGTCGTCGTCGAATGAATGATGCCTGGTACAGTAGTGAAGTGGCTGATGCTGATAGCATTGGCGTAATTATTCTGTGGTCGTAATTATTTTACTGTAATTCAACAATTTGGTTTTAGCTAATGAAAATAGTTCACCCTTTGCATGAATGCGCATTTAGCTTCATTTAGCAAGTCTTGTTTCGATTCGTTGAGTGGGGGCAAAGTCAATGGTACCCAGCTGGACTCTTATTTTCATGTTTTAAATCCCCTTTTACATTATCGTTAACCATAAAGTTGTACAAGTAGCAGTAAGCATAAGAAAATCTAGGTGGTTATTAACAGTATAAAATAGGGTGGATAGTCGCCAGCAAAAAATAGAGTACGCTATTTTCAGAATTTCATATTGGTACATATTGCAGGCGTCTGTGTGTCCAATCAAGATAAAGTCAGCCTAGTTGGTCAGACATTTCATATTTCATCTTATAATTTTGTAAGTTTAGGATTTAAGACATATCGGCCTTATCTTTTATATTATCAACCCTAAAGAATTAGGTTTTTATTAATCAAAGAATTGGTATACTTAACATTTACATACGTACCTTAACTAGAATCGGATCTTCTTAATATACCTTCAACTTTCTTCTTACATGCTTTCGTATAGATGTCCCTGAGATAATAATGTATCTTAATTTGGTAAATACAGGCGTCGATCACTAACGTCCAATTAACCCGACAAGAATTATTTGAAAAGCATGGAAATATCCTCGTACGAGCAGGTCAAGGAAGGCTTCAAATCATTTACGCTCTATTTAAGCGTATCTGCTGCAGCTATTTCATGTATCAACATTCATCATACCTACCGGTCACAAGTTACCGTAAAGCAGGTGTTTTACTAGCCGGTGCCGGCAGCCGGGTGTTAAGCAGTTTTGTTTATTCGAGACAATTATTTAATAATTGCCGATGCATAATGATTGGCCTGTTTGTGACCATAAGTCACAACATTGGTTTTATAACTCCTCCAACATTCTTGAAACGAAGAATACGGAGAACATGAAGGGGCCGGGTGACACGTTCCGGCATTTCCTGGTTCTCCACGCGCCGATTCTTGGAAGAAGCTCATCAGAGTCTCATTATTCGGGAGTATGGAAGTACAAAGGGTACTATTGGCTATTGCGTCGTCTATTAGCCATCCTTTATGCTAATGCCAGTTGACCGCTACTGACTACTGGCGGCGCAAATCACCAACCTTGGCCATGCCGATATTGACCATACATGCATGCCCTGTAAGTAGAACGAAGACGTGCTCTGCCTGTTGTGTGCCGTGGTCGACGCCATTGCGGATAGAGCCGACGAGGCGAGGAGGGTTTCTCAGTACTTGGGCATTTTATTTCCGAGCTAATTTGTATTTCCGGCTTCAAGCCTTTTTATTCATCTTGACTTGAATATCGAGAAGGCTAATCTTTAATGATTCGACGTGTGATTCAGAAACTGAGTTAAGAACTAGGAAGATCGTGAACGAGGGCGAATCGGTAAGTATGGTGCAGCGGGATCAAATGGTAAAATACATCATTCGGCACATCAGCGGAAATGCTATGCTAGGAGAACAATATCGTTTTAAGACTGTTCTCAGTGGGAATGAGAAATATATCAACATGCATTGAGGAACGGAATTCCGCACTATCTATGAAATGGTAGAAAATTTGTTTTCGTCAGGTTAGGTTAGGATAAAACGTTGGCAGACGAAATTGATCCATTCTACAGGTTGGGTTAGGTCTTTGAAATGCCCACATGACCAACAACTATAACCTGACCTATAGACTTATAGGTGGAGCAATTTTCATTAGTGCGGAATTCCATATATCAATGCAAAAGTCTGTTTTCAGTGCACATTCTATTTTTTTTTTCAATGCATCGAAAAAATTTATAAGGTTTCCAGTTCCAGTGAAATTAAACTTTACAATCGGGTAATATAATGTAATAAGGAATATGTTGTTGTGTGCTAGCTGGATTATCGACCAAATACAATTATTACCGAGTTATACATATACTATGTATCTCAGGACTGGCATTAGAATGGTACACGTTAACCTAACTTAGACACTGCAATCATATACGACGACGAGGGCAGGTCAATAAGTAATTACACAACTTAATGATATCTCCGGATTGACAATACTTCAAAGGCTGATTTAAAAATTCCAGATTTTTGTCAGAACCTCAAATCAGGCAGATATTTGTGTTCGGTTTCTACTAAAAAATGATACCGACAAATAAAAATAATAAAACACCTCCAGTTATTCTGTTGTCTCTCCAAAGCTTGAGATCTCACTATTGTTCGCAATACCTAATCTTTAAAAAATAAATTTTGAAACTGCAATCATATTTTCAGCTGCTATTATGATTTTCTTTTTAAGTCTCGTAATATCCGACAGCGTTTTATAGCGTTATTCTCGTTTTTAACAGAAGTTGCGGAATATAGCGGACAATATGTCGGACCAAGAACAGCCTAACAGCCCGGACTGCCAAATGCAAATACCGTCACCGTCCTCACGGTCCATTGGCAGTGGAAGTCCGATAAGTATCGAGATCTTGGACTCTTCAGATGAACAGGATAATGGAAGGTCACAAACTCGTAAAAAGGGTGTATTCGAGTATTTGGAAGAGTTTCAGGAGGACCTCAAAGGAAAAATCTTGTTTCGGAATGGAGAGTGGGTCCAAGTTTTGGTTTGTCAGTTTTGCACACTAGAAATCCCGTGTCGCTCTGGTACAATTAAGGAGCATTTGGCAAGTCGATGCCATACTGGAAATAAGATTGCTGCTCAAACCCTGCTTGGGTTTCAAGAACAAGAACCCAGAGAAAATATCCCGACCACGGGTCAAAATCAACAACTCCAAGGAATCCCGACCACGGGTCAAAATCAACAACTCCAAGGAATCCCGACCACGGGTCAATATCAACAACCTCAAGGAATCCCGACCACGGGTGAACACCGTTAAGGTCAGAGCTTGATTCAAGGTCTACAGTTGGGGCCAGCGCCGCGTTATTTCAATGCTCCCAGCAATGTCCACCGGGTCATGCCTGAGCAAGGTAATACTATAAACAATACGGCAGAATCACGGTCTCGAGCCGATGAGTCACAGCGAGATTGGTATAGCATTCCACGGCTAAAACCAATCTCTCCACCACTACCCATTACCAGTATACCGAATTAAGTCAAACCAGAACATTCTTAATAAGTTTGCAAAATATTCAATATTATTTCAAATCAACATCTTGTCTTGAATAATTTGTAATTATGACACTATGTACTGTATCTGTTGTAAAATATCTCAAGAAAAAAAAGAATAAAATACTAAAAATGGAACTGGGACGGACCAAGGTGGCTCCGGTTCGGGTTTGCTTTTCACGGTTGGTTGTTGGTTTGGTTTTCCACGC
The DNA here is from genome assembly GCA_034694925.1 of Ceratophysella denticulata. NCBI lineage: Eukaryota > Metazoa > Arthropoda > Collembola > Poduromorpha > Hypogastruridae > Ceratophysella > Ceratophysella denticulata. The sequence goes on from JAQFYT010000092.1 coordinate 23,269, forward strand.
GTTCTGGTACCGGGACGGTTTCCCGAACCAGACTGGGCGGAAAACCAGCCGGAGAAAGCAAACTCAAGCTGTGGCTACCTCAGGAGGGACTACATTATTTGTCTGGTCTGGTTGGCTTAATTTCTTATTGCTGGTCTTTGCTGGTACAAACATATATAAAGCAAAAACATTTACAATTATTTTAAAACATTAATAAGGCACATGAAAAAAGCGAGCAAATCTCAAAGGAATGTGCATAGGCAGCTCGCTGTACTCTACCCTGTGCGTGCTAAAGTAGTGCTAAGCGGGGCAAATATTGAATATCAGTATGTCATGTGGAGTAGTGTAGCTCACCCCGCTCGCACGTGTACCTACCCTGTTCTCGTTCTCATGTGCATCTCACAGTATTTTTATGAAGTTCATTTTGATAAACGGTAGATAGATAGGCAATAGGTCATAGGTAGGTGGTAGGTGACAAGGTCAAGCAAGCAATCTTTCAGTGTTGGGCCAAAGTTGTCAGTACAATGGATTCTTCTTTCAACTTGCGTCTACGTAAGCCATAAGTCAAGTGCCTAAACTTATAAGTCACGAACAACGAATAGATCGCTCAATGCATTTTATTGTTACGTATCTAATTCTGAATCCGATTGCGTTTGATGCGTTTGATACTGATGACTGACTCGTATTGTGTGTTGTAGATGAGCCTCGGCGCTTTCCTAACCAGCTGAGTAGCTATGAAGAAGAGTTACTCCTTGACGAATCATCGGAGAAATACAATCCTCTGTCCAACACCGAGGGTGACGAGCTAGAACGATTAACCCTAGGCCTTATTCAAAAGGATAACTTCGAGTCCTTTTTTGTGAGGGAACTGAATTATGGTATACAAGAGTTGATTACCCTCCCAGCAAATGGCATAACCCGTTTAAATCAGTAAGTTTTATACTTCATAATATATAGGTATGTTACGGCTCGGATACATATAACCTTGGTTGTTATAACATATAAGCGAACCGGTTCGTATATACCGTATAATATTGTATACCGTTTTCGCCAATTAAGTACCATTAATCAAGCAAATTCGAAATTGATAATTTTTGGAGATATGAACCCGAATTTAGAGCTGTTTTAATTAATCGTGTAATTAGTTTCAAGCTCAGAATATTTTTTCCTGCTGAAAACGTCAAATGACTCTGACGTGTCTTGGAGCGTTTCCAATTAATCGGTAATTTGAATTTGACAATGCTGCAGCAGGTTTGCAATTTTAACGAGTGCACCATTAGAAAGAGCGCTAAATTCTGGTCCAGATTCCATAATTAACGAATTCCCATTAGCTTGAGTAATGGTGTTTAATTGGTATAAACCACATTCAATATTATTCACGAACCGGTTCGGTTATAACAGAAAACAAGATTATCTCCGAACCGTAACATATACAAGCTAATTGATTACTTGTAAGATCAAATGTTCAAGCATTCTTAATGGATTTATAAACGGTCAGATTTTCTCTACGCAGGGCCCATCAAATCTTAGGCAGCACGAAGGGATACCTCCAATATTTCCTTCGTTTGAACTACACTGGACCTGACTTCATCGATGTCGAAGAAGAACCGAAACCATGTCCACATGAACTCTCATTTGAAAATTCCACAGACCGAGAAAAATGGACATTGGACGGAGAGGGAATTGTGGGGAATATTTACCGCCTTGGCATGGTCCACCTTGCGGAAAGAATGTTGAGTCCGAAGTACTTGGCCGAAGTCTGTCCCAGTGCTTTGTGGTGGGGAATACGCGCCTACTTCATGCACCAGAATTGTTTGGAAGAAAAATCAAATATTCTCTGGACAGCCATCAAGAAGTGTATTGATTTGTTTGACGAGTTTTTGGAAAATCCTAAGACCCAGATCAGAGCAGAGCTGGTGGCACTCTACAACACGGAACTAACTCAGATATATGCCTACTACTATGATACCGAGAATGCTAAAAAACGGATTTCAAAGGCTAAAGAAGTTACGGGAATGTTGGTGTATACAAACGGTAAAGATTAAGATTTTGAAGTTGGTTTTCAGTCAGCAAATAATAAAATTGTCACGTTTCAGGTGTCATGGGTAAACGAACGCGACATCAGCAGACAGAGGTAGCCCAGTTGATTCTAGAAGTTGAACTAAACGGAGGATTGTCGGGTTCAGCACCAGGATTTCCGCCGCCAAAACATATATTTCCACAAGTAAGGGGTGACAATTCCTTTTCTCAGTATACGTGCTATAGGTACTCTTATTGTTTATTGCAAATAAGAAAGTATGTAACCCCAGAATCACAGGCTATGTCACTACTCAACTAATTCTGAAATTGTGCGTACAGGCTGTCGTGCTGGACGATGAAGATCGGCTGGACAAGCTGAACCTCACGAATGATGGCTTGGAGCGACTGACTGGAAATGACCTTCATGAAATTCAACATCTCATTTTGTTGGCTGAGTTGTAAGTTTTACAAAATGTTTTAGCATTTAGCCAACCTGAATTCTGATTTCTGTCTTTCTCTGCAGTGACCTGAAGCGGAAGTACCTACCACATGATGGAATTTACCGTGAAGAACTAGCAGCCTACCTGCGGGTAATTTGCCGTACATAACTTGTTGTAAAGAGATTGCATACAGGCGCACCGCTTAATACTTCTCATTTACCAGAATAATTTTGATTGAAACTCGTAGTTCCTTATCGATTGTCCCAAAGTTTGGGCTGTTCAAATGACATGTCTTCTCCAGCGGTCAGTTTTGGAATTAGACAGTCGGCGAACTGTTGAGCGGTCAATGGCACAGTTACAGGTATACAGTGTTTCTGTTCTGTTTGTTCCTATTCGAATCGAATTCGTAAGAATAGTCTTAACAAACTGAAACCATATGATTTTAGGTGTTACGTGACGTGATAGTAGGTCCAAGGAACCCTTCGCGTTTGAGAGTCAAATATTTCTACGGTTCCGGGCTCTGTATGAAGTGGGAAATTCGGGTACATAAGCTGATTTTGCATAATTATAATTAGCCACAGCTCACAGCACGTAAAATGTGCAACCAACATGCTATGCTGTTCCGTCTGTAATTTTAATTTTTAATGTATTTTGCTCACTTCGCAGGTGGCACTTTCCCAAGTATTGACCTCACTCAATCTGCACAAAGAAGCACTGGACATTGCTGTTAGTCTGGGTCGATGGGAAGACGTGATCAGTTGTTACACGAGCCTCAATCTTCGGCACAAAGCCGAAGAAGTTATACGGAACGAATTGGCGAAAACAGAAACGGTTAAACTGTGGATACTTCTTGGAGATGCCACGGATAACCCAGAGTACTATGAAATCGCCTGGGTACTTTCCAATGAACGCAGTGCACGAGCTCAAAGGCAATGGGGATACTACTATTTTGCTCGGAAGGACGTAAGTTAGTACTTAAAAGATTACGAACTTAAAAACATTGATAGGCACACTTAATATTTACTTATTTCAATTATTCAGTACGCTGCCGCTATTCCACATCTCCAGACGAGCGTTGAATTGAATCCCTTGGAAAACCCTGCCTGGATTCGACTCGGGTTCGCAGCATTGTCCACCGAATCTTGGAAAGTGTCAACTCGAGCTTATCAGCACTCAAGTACACTAGATGCTGATGTACGTAGTAGTAAAAAGGAAAACATTTAAAACGTGTATCAATTACCTCATGTTTGTGTTTGTGTTTCTACAGAATTTTGAAGTCTGGAACAACCTTGGACATGGTTTCATCAAACTGGGTGAGAAACAAAGAGCTATGAAAGCTCTCAAGGAAGCCAGTAAATGTAATTACGAGAGTTGGAAAGTTTGGGAAAATCTAATGGTCGTGGCCACGGACTGCAAAGCATTCGACGAAGTGATTCGCTGCTACAATCGTCTGATACACCTCAAAGGGAAGTGGGAGGACGAACAAGTTCTGGGCCTGTTAGTCAGAGCAGTTGTGACCAATATTAAGGACAGTTCGGACCATGACAGTCGGAAGTACTTGAAAGATGCTCTGACGCTCTTTGGAAGAATTACGGCTGCGGTAGGTTGACCGTTTAAAAATGTGATCTGATCAGGTGTTCAAACAGCGCACAAAATATAATACCAAAGGCAGAAAAAACATCGAAATATCAAAATTCGTTTGCTTTCTTAGGTAACCACGAATCCTAGAATTTGGAAACTCTACTCAGACCTGGTACTTATTCAAAACGAAATCCCAGAAGCCTTGGATAGTTCTGCTCAACAAGACTTATGGATCAAGAGTGTTGGATATTCTCAAAGAAGTGTCGAGGCAATTCTCGCAGACTCCACCTGGTCAAAAATCGATGCCAGGATTGAAGAAGCCGTTGATTTAGCACTGGAATACATAAAACGTATGTACTGTCCCAAATATGAACTATAATTTTGCGGATGGCCTTGCTTGACCAGTATTTTGTTTATCAGGCGTTGGCGAGTTTATCAAGAACTATACCGAGCCTTCTATTCATTCCGACGCTCTAACCAAGGCCCAGTTTACAGTGAAAAGGATTTATGCTGGTGTAAAGGTTGGTACAACATCGATACGGCTTGATTCGACCCTACGTCATAACTTAACTGTCGACTTGATGGCTTCCTTTCGTTTCAGAAAACAAGAGACTCTGCCATTCAGCAAGACAAGTACGATAAATATTTAGCGGAAATCAAACAAGAAGCTAATGTGATTCAAATGGAAAACCTTTAAAACACCTTGACGCTCACATCGAAAGGCGTAATTCTATTTCAAAGTAATTGACCAATATTATTCTATTATTCGTTTCCGTAAATAAAATGAAACAGTGAAAATGAACACAGTAAATTAAATTACTGGGGTGGACGGAACAAGGTTCATCAAATACTTAAATAATTAATTACTGGCCTTGCAAATACGAAGGGGAATTAGTACTTGAGGCTTCAGTTCAGATCTTCCTTCCTGGCTGCAGGCAGACTTTTCACTGCTATTGCTATTCCTCTTCGGTTTCATCTGCCGCAGCTACTTTCATAATGGTTCGATATTTGACATTGATTAGTTGATTAGATTATGGATAATGGTTGACTAAACTAAGCTTAATCATACCATCTTACTTTCATCGACCTCCTTGTCCTGGTTCGAGTTCGAAACTTCTGACTCCGGTAAACGAGCTGAACGACGTGAATGACGCTGTTCTGCGGCCGCATCTTCATCTAATCAACAAAGCATAGTAATTTATTCTGATTTTATGTTAATTAACAAAGCAAAAACGACTCACCCTGATTCTCAAAATCCGTATCATTCTCAGTTTCTGCTGAAGGACGCAGTAATTCTTCCTCCATGGTAGACATTTCATCGTCAGAACCAGCAGAACTAATGGCTAAAAATGCATATAAAATCAGCAATCAGGGCATTAAATATTTATAGTTTTATCCACAACCACAACAAAGCGGTAAGGATTTTGAAACAAACATACCTGAAGCATCATCATCACTGGAATCGTCTGGACCACCTGCTTCAAGTCCCTCGAAGTTTTTCTCCCAATCTGCAATAATATCAGAGGCTTCTTCTGCTTCATCAGAATCCATAAGCATTTGCACTTGCCTTGGAAAATCGGATGCCCGTAGATTGCAGGTCTATAGAGAGTGATTCAAGATTCAAAGGTTGAATTAGTAAGCTTTGTTCTATCCGAACTGAAAATGGATCTACCTACCATCAAGGCGTGCATGAAGACACCAAGCTTCCGGAATTCCAAGTGTGCTCGTGGCCCCCACACGTATCGAGAATTAACTGTACCCGTAAACTCGTCCTTGGTCTCCTCAGTGGCCAGGTAGAAGGTGGAAACATACTCCTATAAAATTGGAGGCATATAAATCAGCCTAGCCCATGCTTAGCAAAACTGTTTCAATAAATATCGAAAAACTGGCGTTTTTAAAGCTTACCGTTTTCATGAATCTTCCAAAATCTTTCTCATAAACTTTCAACTGTTCGGAAAACCCTAATCTTGACAAAGCGGTCCAAAGTTGAGCTACAACGAAAACGAAAATATTTGCGTCGCATCGGTTGCAGACACGCAAAGCATTCAATTTGGCCTTTAGACATGTTACTACTCACCCTCGGGTATTCCGTTCTCCATATTCTGCATGAAGATAAGGTTGAGGCAGATGAAGAGGGAAGCTCGAAGGGCTTCCTCGCGCTCGTCCTGTCTCCCTATGTTTTTGACCAATGCCAGCGTCTGGAACTGACTGACGACCATGAAAGAAGAACGCCCTTGTACCAAAACATCCGTGTCGTATTCCAAAGTGGTTTCATTGAGGGCGTAGATGTCGATACCAAAAACCTAAAAGACAAAAGCGATTGAGAATCGGTGATCGGTAATTGCCATCGAAAAAATTAAGTATTTCATCAGCAGTCCCTTTCTCACCTTGTCAACAATGTCCTGGACTTTACTAATAACTTTCCTAGCCAGATTCCTATTCTTTTCACCCTCACAGACAACTCTAATGAAATCAGCTCGTTTGATTGGAAATTTCTTGGCATTTGCCATTACGATGTAAAGAACTCCTTGATTGATCATATTTTGCACTCTAGCCCGCCGTTCAGCTTTACAGGTCCGTTCTGCTGTCTGTCTGGAACTTGCTGCTTCCTTTTGGGCTGAAGCTTTATTTGATTTTTGCTTCTGACTTCCTCTGGCCCTGCCATCATCCGAAGACTCAGTGTGCGCTTCTGCTGAATCGGATTCAACTATGGAAATACGAAATACAGTAATATAAAACACAATCGTATCAGAACCAGAATTAATTCAAGGATTAGCAGAAATCGATGAGTGCAGCATTGAGCATTGTGGATGGACCATTTTTCCGTTTGAGCCGGTACCAGAAAGTCATACCCATTAGGTACGTCTCAATCGCGTCGTGAAAATTAAACGATTTTCGTTTTTGCCCTGAGGCTAGGCTGATTGATTATGGAGCTTGGACCAAGGCAAGGTAAGGTCGACCATTTGCTTCAGGCCACACAAAACATATATACCAGACCAGATCACCCTTCGGATTCTTGAAAACTTTTGTTTCTCGTATACCGCACCAACACACGCGGTGATAATCAATGAAATATCAGCGAATCACTTAGGTAATCAGGAAATACTAACCAGCTCGACGACGACGCTGCAGTGGGGCAGGAGTACGGCGACCTTGTTGGCTTGAGCTGGATGGCTTGGTGTGTCGTGTTTGTTGACTTTGCCTCTGGCTAGAAGTGCCAACTTCCTCTTCGCTGGATGCCCCTAGTCCACGCCCACGCGAGCGCATACTTCGCTGAGATGAGGATATACCTTGACTTTGACCCGGTCTTCCGTCATCACTACTGACCTCCTCTTTAACAGATCTAGTTCTAGCTGGTCTCCCAGGCGTGGGTCGCTTCTTCGACTGGCTCGACATAATAAAGTTGGCAGACAGTATCCTGAAATCCTTATCCTACAAAATGCAAAACAAATATCAATGTTGGAAGTTAAGATTAAGTACCTATGCGAAATACGACTTGGCCTGGATGACTAAGTCAATACAGGATACTTATAGAGAGATGACGGCGCAGATTATTAGAAGTAGAAATACAAATTACACAATTGTTATGCTTACTTTGCATTTGACACAGTTAGTTCATGATCTGATCTGGATAAAAATGCTTAGCTGTGCTCGTTCTCAGGACCAGGGCCATGGCCATGAGTAGTTCTCGATATGCCTGGGTACATTGCAGTTATTAACTTTTGTTTTGTAAAGCTAGGTCCTCCTACCTATGTATTTCCTTAGTGCACAGTGTGCAGATTTTCATTCCAGTGTCTTTGACTTGGCCTAGGCTTTTCACTTCGCGTAACACAGATTTTGTATTTCTTTTATTGTTTAAAACATTAAATTGTAAATTGACTAACCCGGAGAGCGGAGGGAGTGAACCAAAAACTCATGCATGTCACATGTTATGGTTATGAGCATTCTTGATAGTGTAGGTCCAAATTCAAGCCATAAATCTTAAATCGACGCCTATTTTGTATTTGACCCAGAACAGCATTATTGGCGACAGATGACAGACATGAAAGCGCACAAGCACAGGCAACACAGGTGACAGGACAGGCATTACGATTGACGATGTTGGATGTAAGTTAAAAGTTGTGTGCTTACGTCGTCGGGTGCCGGGTCAATTATTGATTACTTATATGTGTTATGGTCTACTTATGACTTACCTTTGAACTTGTGACTTGCTTTTGTATGAAGTCGTCGAAGCTAAGTTGAGGCTTTTATTCAACTTATTGCCCCGAAGCCGATGGACGACGTAACCTTGTGACCTCCTAATTACTCTGGGTGCTGGGAGGTTAGCGATACCTCGAAACACTAAACAGCTGAACTTATGACACGCAACACCACAGGTGACAGATATATAGGTAGGTACAGGTCAGAGGCGAAGTCCGAATGTTGAATGTCAATGTTGAGTCAAACAAAGAAACGTCGTGCAAATGAAAATCAACGACGAAATGGAGGGAAATGGCGCGTCGAAGCTGTCTGCCAGATGGAGCCTCTGAGCTTACTCACACCGGCCAACGACGCTCTCTAAATCTCTTATTCTCTTATTCGGTTCTTAAGGAACTTCAGATCTTAAAATACCTAATTTCAATATTTAACAATTTAAAAAATCCTAATAATTCAATCCAGCTCGATGTATCACTCTTGTTTTTAAAGGGAAACCTAAAGTACTATTATTGTGCTGGGGCTACTGGTCAGCGGACCGTGGCCCATGCACCTTCGGATCGACTTTCAAAAAACTAATCAAGATTTAATTCGAAAAATCTAATTAGATGTTACATTATGTATGTACCGAGTTATTTCCTCGGACACACACGTTATGTCATGGACATGTATCTGGCTTAACGAATACCATTTCCAGATATTACACACTGGTTATTATGCAGCCCAGGCGCTTATGACATATCGGTTATCATAATTTCTTTCTCGTACGAAATCATATCCGTTGTACATTTTACTGTGCAGGCATATAACTTTTATTAGGTAACTAAATACATCCATAGGTGTACCTTTCGTTGTTCCAATTCCAATTAGTATTAACTTACATTCATTACATAGGCAGGATATAGACATTTACGGATTAATTATAACAAAGTTCTTGGATGTGCTATGTGTTTTCGTGAACTTCTGACAATGAGAGGCTAGAGGTAAAGAAGTACACAACAGTACAGTATTAAATAAAAAAAGTAACAAAGCTGTACAAAAAAATAATCAGGCAGGAACATAGGTAAATGCTTGTCATGGAAAATCTAGGTAGGAATATAAGGTTAACTGAGCACTTGAAATGCGGTGCACTAGCTTGTGCGAGTTAATCTGGCTGGACCAACAATAATAAATTGAACAAATGATTACAAAAATGAGCAACATTGATTAAGTATTTGGTATATGGCACGTGTCAAGTAGTGCAAATGCAATGCAACCAAACAAAATTGAGTGTAAATAGGAGTGGTTGAGCGCAGTAGATTTGTACATTAAATAAACTAAATATTAATTTACCAACTAAAGACTATAAACATTAAGTCAGATGTCAATGTCAAAGATTAAAATATTAGCGACCAAACCCAAGCTGGACAACGTTGCACAAATCATGAATCGATATTTAAGGCAGCAGAAGTCCTGTTCCGGGATCAATCCCAGTCACAGTCGACTTTGGGTCTGGGTACCGTGAACTCCACTGCGTATGTCGGCACAGAGTCATATCCAGAATATTATAGTCATTTATTCGAAATGTTGAATTGGTTAGAAAAAATGGACTCCGACCATTTTGAACCCCTAGACCCAAAGACTGGTGTAATGCTTCAAACCAGGACAGCAGGCTCGTTGGACTGATTTCCTTGTCAATACACGTATCCTGAAGATTGTAAAATCTGGAAAGAAAACATAATTGTTAACAAAATCCAAAATGCATGAGCAGTTATCAAATACCAGGGTTCGACAGTTTTACTCACTTTGAAGTGAATCCATCAATCCAATCCCAGTGGTCTTGACTTGTATTATTTTGATAAAAGCTAAGGTCGGAATTATGCTCCGAGGCAGCACGAACAAACCTAATAAAATGACAAATAACCAGACATTTGTACTTCATGCAAACTTTTGTACATATAATCTTTTGAAACAGGTAAAAATATAGATAGAAACACATACTTTTCCTGGGACGGTGTTATAGGCTTTCCGTTGTAAAATTGTAAAGGCACAACAACGAATTTTGCATGCGCAATTAGGCTTCCTTCTTGTGACAGTATCTTCACTGTCCAGTTACCCGGTTGCAAAGGCATTTTTAAGGCTGGTTTCACGAAATTGGCCTGAAATCATTAAAAAAAGATAATCAGGAAATGTCAAATGTGTCAATCTATCAGGACGAGTGTATACAACCGTGTATCTTACCGTTTCCCCTCCAGAAACACTAAAATTATTAACTGCTTGAACAGTCAGAGATGGATTGACCCATACAAAGGTAATATTTAATGGTTCATCCGAATAAACATGGTATGCTAGCGCTGGCTCACTCATTGGACCAATACATCCAGCAAAATTACGGAATATTTGTTCCTTTTGGTCGTAATCCGTCCCAACTCGAATAGCCTGAACGAAAAATCAATAAAAACTGGTTAAAATCGAAGTTTAAACGGATAATAGACAAAAAACGGTGCTTAATTGAAATACCTGAATCTTAGAATGATATTTAGCAATATTTGTCGACATCGGTTCGTACTGGACCCAAGTGAGAAAGCTGAACCATGATTCCAAATCAATGCTGAATTCTTGGGTAAAATTAATGGCAAAACGAATTAGAATCCCTTGTACTTCATTGTTATGAACGTAGACAGTTGCTTCATGGACAACAATAGGAAAATTCGCGGTTCGATCAGATTCTTCTTCTTGAATTACTCCTACACGACTCTTCAGTTTCTCGAAAGAAGAACTGGCAAATTGTTTAGTAGAAATTCGAGCTAGGGATAATCCCAAAGTCAACACACCATCGTCTGGTTGGGGTTGTAAGTCCTGGTGATGATAAATGCTCTGCCAATATCGATCAACAGTCGGAAAATTCTTCTCGAATCTCTTCGGAGCTAATTTGGATTCTAATTTACTGATTATGTCTTGATTCACCACGGCCTCGAACTTTCGCCCAAAAAAGAGTAATTTGGGTTCTGTGGCCTGGAAGCAGTAAATGGATACGTCAATTGACAACTGACATGTGTATAACAATGTAATCCATGTTGAATTCAAACAAACAACAAACCTCTAGGCGCTTCCAATCCGCTAAGCGAAAATCATTCGGAGAACAGCCGCACCAGTCTACAATATTTCTATACTGACATTTGCAGCCCAATTTTCGCTTCCAGTTTGTTACACGTAAATTGTTGTCCACGAAAGTTTCACAAAATCGTGAGTTACGAAGGGTTGTATGGAAAAAACTCTGCAAAAGAAATTAACATGTGTAAACGTAAGACCATATTTAAGATTCGATATCACCCGTGTTCACCTCTGCTGGCAGCAATGTATATCCAAACACTATTTTGAGTCCCTGAACTAACTCATCTTCGGTTTGGACCACGTATTTCACAAAGTCATGATGTAGAACAACCCAATCGCTGCCTCCATCGATTAGAACACCTTTTCAGATTGTTACTCGTTAGAATTTTTATATTTGAAACAATATTTCATCAGAGGTCATTGTAGCTTATAGCTTACCAGCCGGCAACTTCCGGTCACTCAACCTCCACATATGAAACTCACACTCATCAAAAGTTTTATCTAAACCTTGTTTCTGAATGAATTTCTGGACATCTCGTCCATGACTTTTGAGAAAATTCTTTCCTTTATTCAAGGCAAGGAATGTTTCCAATTGTTCCACAGTTCTGAAAAAATTAACGTAACTATATAACGTATTTATCACTTTGAACAAAAAAGAATAACATGTCGGGAAACCTCACTTCAACGGAAAATCCGATTCGCTAAGGTTCACGACGTAGTCCCAGTTCCAGCCCCAGTCTTGTGACTTATCAACTAGCTCCTTCATACCAAAGAGCAAAGTTTTAAGAAGACTTGCACCACCCCATATTGTGGACATTCTTTCCCTTACAAATCGAACATTTTTGGGTAATTTGCTTTCTATGGTCAATAGTTCACGGAATAAGTAGTCTTGCCTCTGTAATGGAAGAAATCACGATAAAATCAAGCATCAAGCATGACATATCTTCATAAACCTCAATGTTAACTCACAGCATCCACGTGGATGTAAAAGTAGTGTTTCTCGTGAAACAGTATTTTGATAAGTCGAATGACTTGACGAAGAGCTCTGCCGTTCAATGTGAGGAAGAAAGCAATTCGAATTGGTTCTTTTCCTTTGGTCAAAGTCTTCAGGTTCGACAGATCAGAAGCATTTCCAAGGCCTATTACATCCGATCCAGGGTTACCTCTACTGATTCCGGTTTCATACACACTCATAGCATAATAACCACCACACGTATTGTCTTGTTCATCCTGAAGTACATCTTGACCATCGGAATTAATTGTAAAGCTACTGGAAGGGCACTTCATATTACACTCGGACGTTTCTAGTACGGCAGATGCAGGCGGTCTTGTGTTTCCACAAAAACATTCAATTCTGGTAAAACAATATACATAGCCATAGCATCAAAAGTTAAGGTACTTTGTTCGGCCAACTATTGGTTAAAGTAATCAGATTCGTTTCGTTAATGCTTACCCGTACTGGACCCCTGCATAGGAGAATCCGTACTGAAGGCACACGTCGATACAATTACCAGGTGAATTCGTTTCTTTTTGGAGAGTATAATGATCCGTGAGTAAACGACTCTTCTTCTCGTCCCGAAAACATCCTACATACTTCATATAAGTGAAATCTGAAATTCAATTCAAGTCAATAGTTTAGATTTTAAAACAAGCCTCGATAAGCATGTAGGTATTCTGTATTCGGTCAGATACTTTACCTTTATTTGTACAAAAACGTGGTAGTCTCTTTGGATAAAGTATATCTTTCATAAGTTTACAAGTAGTTTCGGCCAAATATTTCTTACACTCTTGAGATTTAGCCCGAGTAATGGCAGAAATTGCTTGTTTCTCAACTATGTCACAACCTGGCACAAAGTCCAGGGACTCAAGATCTAATCTGTAAGGATGAGTTACCTGTAATCAAGAAATTGTGCGGTTTTATTGCATACTCATATTCAACTCTACATCAGTCATCACTTCGTTTAGCTCAACGTACGCTATTGGAACTGGACGAATTTTTTGTTGACTCCGGAGCGTGTTCATGAGGTCGGGCGGAATTCTTCTTGTCGCCTTTGATAAATGCTTTATTTTTACGCACAACATCTCTGTCTTCTTCGTATTTACTCTGCCAAGTGTGCTTATGCTGCTGTTGCTCAGAATATTCGACCTGGGGGTACACAAATTAGTCTAATATGTACTTTACAATTTACGGCAATTACATTTAACATTTGACATTATAGTTTGGATATTGACTTTCCTTGTGACTTATGAATTGTACAAACGAGATTCACTTACCGGCAGTCCTCGTGGAGGTGTGTCGAGGCCAGGATTGTCCACAATGAAGATGAGTCTGAGGGCAATGAAGACTTGGACAAGGAGGACGAGTGCCAGGAAGATGAAAATGCTTCGATAACGCAGTAGGAGTTTCCATACCTTGGCCTCTCCAGCCCCTGCCATCCTCACACTTGACACGCAATGGTTAAAGTACCCACCAGTACCGTTGCCCCGTGTGCTTCACATCCCGTGCGTCATCCGTGGAAAACGACGGAGAGGTCAGGTCACCTCACCACGAATCAACGTCAAACGTAGGCAAAAATGGCACGTGTGACGTGTGTGTAGGTCCAGAAATCCGGACTCCTCCGGACACGAGATTTTAGCCACCGCCCTTCCCGCCTCGCTGCTCCATGTCTCAATCTCCCCGGACCATCACAGACCTAAACCGACCACACAAGTAGCGTCCTATTCTTAACTCCCAAACCAAAATTGTTACAATACATAAAAAAGTTACAATTATTGTATGATAAATCATATAAGACTCATTTCAGTGCACTGAGACTGAGATTATGGTGCAATGAAAGTGCATTGTAATTTGTAATAAGTGCGCAGTGAAATATGTAAATGTGCATTTAAATACATAGGTGCAGTGAAATACATATGTAAACAGGTAGCATTTTTCGATACATTGAAAAATTATAATGGGCACTGAAAACCGGCTTTTTGCATTGAGAAATGGAATTCCGCAGGAAAATTATGCTCTATAATTCTATAGGTTAGGTTAGTTGTAAGTCATGTGGGTATTTCAAAAACCTAACCTAACTTGTAAGAATGAATCAATCTCGTCAGCCAACGTTTTAATCTAACCTAACCTCACTAAGATCATATTTACTGCCATTTCAGACACAGTACGGAATTCCATTTCTCAATGCACGATTCTATTTTCTCAATGCACGGTTATATATTTCCCTATGTACAAATGCTTTTAAATAAGTGCATTCAAATAAGTGCACTGAAATAAGTGCGTTACTGATTTCAATACACATTCAATGTGTTTCAGTACACTTATTTCAACGCACTAATTTCAGTGCACTTCTTTCAATACCTATATTTCAGAACCCTTCAGTGGACTTTTTTCAGTCCACTGCCACTGATTTCAATGCCCTTATCTCAATGCACTACCTCATTTCGGTGTATGTACTTCATACATAATGTATTTCAATGCATTTATTTCTATTCACGGACAGAGCTATTCAAACTTCAAAGTCGTTCAAAGAACTCGGAATGCATGAATTTATTCAATTAAATGGCTATTCGAGAGATCAGCAACGGGAGTTCCATCTTAGCTTGCTGAATTTGACAACACTCATAGAAGACCGACATGACATTAGGTTAATTTATCGAGGGTGGCATTTTTCGATGCATTGAGAAAATAGAATGTGCGTTAGAAATGAAGACTTGCATTGAGAAATGGACTTTTGCATTGAGAAATGGAA